>VXBB01003594.1:264187-280237 GCA_013399915.1 Illadopsis cleaveri | reverse complement strand
GTCCTTGTCCTGGTCCTGAGTGCCCGGGACAAACACACAGTCCGAGGAATGGTGTTTTCCCAAAACCAAACGTTTTCCGTGCTCCCTCCCAGACCGGGACATAGAGGGACATCCAAGAAAGCATTAATATAAACCACCATTGACTTCAATTTATATTAATACACTGTGCAGTGAACTGAGGTGGCTGATTCACAATCCTCATCAGATTTCAGTGCGCCGGGTAAATCAGCTCCCCTGGTTCACTGTAGTTTAATTATAAGCAAATTGCAAGTGAATTAAGATAAATCGAATTAGAACCACTCTAATACTGAACAAAAACGCCCACCGAGGAGTCTGTGGAAGTTTAACTACTCCGCTTGGAGAGGTGACTTGGGACACATTGGCAGGCCCTCGGTGACGCTGGGGCTGAGCAGGAGCTCCAAGAGGCTGCTGCTGCTTCGGGGGAGCAGCAGGAGCTCGGCCACGGAGCCCTGGCAGCTCCCTCGGTCCGGTCCGGTCCGGTCCGGTCCGTGTGGCCACTGGACCTCAGGGCTGGCTGCTCTGGGAGCCAGGGAGCAGAGCCAGAGCAGCGAACGGGAGGTTGAAAGCAGGGGAGAGGAGGAGCTGGAGCAGACTGCTGCGGCACAAATTGGAAGCTGGGGTGGCTCTTTCTTCTTCTCCTTCTTTCTTCCCTCCCAGGGAAGTGTCATTTGTACAAATTGCCCGTCCGTGCCAGCCTGGGAGAGACCTCACAAGGGAAACCTGGAGCCTTCCCCGCTTTTCATGTGAGCGGATGCCCCTTTTATTTCCGAGCAAGGAGTAAGTGGAGAAGAAAGGAGCTCCTGTCAGCCTCCGGGAGACAAATTGCTTCCTGCAGCCCGAGGTGCCTCCGCTGTAACAACCGCCCGCTCCGGAGGTGAGCCGAGCTGCCCCCAGCCTCTCCCCTCTCCCCAGCTCAGCTTTTAAACCGAGCCCCGGATAAGTAACCAGCCCTCGCTTTCACTTTTATCAGGCCAGGATGATTTACGGGGCCGCTGCCGGGAGGCGCAGGCGGGACGGGGTGACCCGGGATGCCCGGGGTTAAAGACACCGGCCGTGCCCCCGAGCGCTGCCGCCGCCGCTCCGATGGACTCTTATCTCCCCGGGCTCTTATCTCCCCGGGCGCTCTCCTCCCGAGGGCAGCAGGGCCGCCGGAGGACTGCGAGCCGGAAAGTTATTAAAACAGCGGAGGCAACAAAGCGGCGCGGCTTCCCCGCTGCTCTGACATTTCCAGAGGGTGAAAGGTAAAAACACGCTCTATAAAAACCCAGCCCGGGGTTTGCGGCTGCTGCCGGAGCTCTCGGAGCAGCTAATTAAACGGGAGGGGCAAAGCCGCGGAGAAACTTGCAGCCAGCAAATCAAAGGCCAGCCTGGCCGGGAGCGGGGGCTGCGGAAAGGACACCCCCGTTCTCCTTTGAACCTCCTCTTTTGGGGAAGAGCGGCCGCGGGGCTTGGCGTCACCCAGCGGCTCCATCCACAGCCCCTAATTATCCCCCCGACCTCAGAGCGTCGAGGCCGGGAGCCAAACCCCAGGAAAAATACTGCTGTGGCAGAGCTGCATGGGCAAGGGGCGCATTCCCATCCCCACACTCCACCCCCGCTCTGCTGGTTCCTGCCCTGGGCTCTGTGACCCACCCGGGGGATGGGGGCTCCTCCTGCCCCTCTGCACAGACACATCCCCGTGTCGGATTGATCTGTGCGAGCTGTCCGCCCGCCCCGCACCGCTAATGGCCTCGTTCGTTAGCGAGAAGGGCTGCCGAAGTCAATTTATGATATGGAATAGTGAAAACCTCAGCAAAATCAATAATTCTGCAGGGTCAGGGCTGGGCTGGGGGGAGGGAGGGGTCTCAGGGGTGAGTTCAGGTAACCACTGAGCTCAAAACCCCGGTTCCCGGCATCCGGCCTCGCTCCATCCCTGCTCGGCAGCATTCCATTGGGATGAGGCAGCCTGTGCTCGCTGCTCCCGGCCTGGACCAGCACAGCAGCCCCGGCTGCTCTTCCCCCGCGGGGCCGTGCCCGCAGCCACCCCCTCCAGGGAGGGAACGTGGTGCCCCCGCTGCGTCCCAGAGCTCCAGAGCTCACACGGGGACAGGGCAGATGTGGCAAGAGCCTCCCTGGGGCCGCCTGTGCTGGGAAGAGACAAATGTGATGGAAGTGGCTCAGCAGTGTCCCTGTCAAAGGCATCCTGCAGCTGTGTGTGCAGGCTCGAGAGCCGGAGCCAGACAGGTTGGGATGAGTCAGGAGGTGGGAGTGATCCGTGGCAGGAGTGATGGAGGGTTTCCTGTTCTGGAAATCCGGGGAGGGATTTGTTCTTTTGAAGCCTGCTGGAGTTCATGCCGGAGTTAATCTGGAGCAGCCAAATGCACCGGGCTGAGCACAGAGGGATCCCAAAGGTTCCCTCTGATCCATGATCCAAAACCACGAGCCCCCCGTGACACGGGCTGCTGCAAAGCCTCCTGCCAAGGATCTCTGTTCAGTGGTAATTCCTATTACAGCTGATTTCTACCATGTGGCTGCACAGCCCGTGGTTTACAAGAGCTCTGGAGCACTGGCAGAGAGCGAAAAATGGGAGCTTGGAAAAATAACCACAGAATGGTGGATGTGGGTTTTTTTGAACTTTCCTCGCCAAATTACGGCAGCAAGAGGAATCAGAGGATGCCCTCCATGCCCACCCTGGCTCACGGCCCCCCATCCATCCTCCCTCCCACCCTGCCTGTGCTTCAGGACACACACACACCTCCCTTCCATCCTCCCTGTCTCTCGCTGTTGTTTTTCCCCCAGTATAAATTTTGCATTTCTAGCCTGCTTGTCATATTTCCTACCGGATTGGGTGTTTAATTAAAATCATAATTAAAATTGATCTCCTCATTAGCATGCACCTGCTCTGCTACTCGCGTCCTGGCATTTAATTATACGCTGAAGATGTCAAGTCTGACAGGCGAGAACGAGACCCCGGCCAGTAACCCCTGACAGGACTTCCCAGTGACAACATCTGGACACTGGAGCCCATCTGCTGGAATGGCCTCAGTGCTGGACAGGGGGACGTGGGCTCTGCTGGAGCTGGGGGCTGGCAACCCCTGGGGTCAGTGGGGTCTGCACCCCAGCAGCCTGCACACCCACTCCGGAGATTTCTGGAATGGAAATGTGTGGGGACAATTCCCCCAGCTGGTACAGACCTCTCTGTGCTCCCCTCAGCACCAGTGCTGAGACCCAAGCCTGCTCCCTCCTGGAGAGCCCCGGCAGCCTGGGCTACTCTCCCTTCCGTGGGGAAAGCAAAGCTCCCTCCCCTTGCCTTGGGGTGGCCATTAAGGGGATTATCCGAGTTCTTTCTGGTTCTGAAAGTGCATCTGCTCTTTTCCCTGTGTGCCAGGCAATAAAGCTGCCAAAAGGCATTTTTGGGGCTGTTATCTGTGAGGAGTTTTATTCCCCTGCACTTTGGAAGTCTCTCACTGATGGATGTGGGTTCAGTGGGATCTGTGAAGCAATGAAAGCTGACATCCAATGTATCCTCCAAATTTAAGGCTCTCCCTTATGGCTCCTTGGGGACCCAGCATGTTTGGAAGGCAGGACCTGCCTTTCCTCCTGCTCTTGGTGTTGGATGGGCTTGGGCAGTGCTGAGCAGGGTCTGCAAAGTGGGAACCCCAGCTCAGCCACTCTTGGTGCTGCAAAGGATGCTGCTCATCAGCAAAGTGGCTTCCAGGGAAGAGCAAAGAGGAGAAGCCCCTTCAATCCCCTCTTGTTCCTGCCTGGCCAGGAGCAGCAGTGACAAATGGCAATGCTCCACCTGTGTCAGGGACAGGCTGGGGGAACAACCCCTCCAGGTGGAGGTGCCCTTACCTTTTTATGGCTCTTTTAGGGCTGAGGCCATCAAATGCTACATACAGAGACCTTTATGGGGCTGGAGCTGAGGCTGGAGGTTTATGGCAGCTGGGCTCCCTCGCTGGGGAATACTCTGAGTGCCAAAGTGGGAGAACACCGTGAGTGCTGCGGCCGTGAGGGAACAGAGTCACCTTTGCAGGAGCAAGTGTCACATGTGGCCTGAGAGTGAAGCAGAAATGTTCCCAGCTGGCTGCAAGGACATGAAGGGACCCTTGGCAGTGACAAGCACTGCAGTGTAAACCCAGAGCTATCAAACCCCCCAGGCCTGGCAGCAGCAGCCGTCTGCCCACCCCTCGGAAGGACAGCCCGGCCCTGTCGGCACTTGAACGTTGTGAAGAGAAATACACGAGCGTTAATGGCCTGACAGCAGCACAGCATCCCATTGGGAAGGTTATTTATGAGGCTGTGTCATTGCCAGTCCTGCTGGGAAGAGCCCTGCTGCACGGAATGGGATGCGGGAAGGCTGCGGCGTGCCCGGGATGGAGCGGGGTCAGCCGTGGCCAGCACACGGGCTGGGGACAAACTCCAGCACTGCCCAACAGAGCAGGACTGTCCTGCCAGGCCCTGGGGTGCTGCATCTGGGCACCTTGGCCGTGACTTTAATGAGATTTTTGCATGAGCAATAATTCATCAGCCTGGAGCAGAGGCCAGGGAGAGCTGAGGTGTGGGCCCTTGCCAGGCTGTGCTGGGAGCAGGGCTGTGGCACTGGGAGCAGCTGGACACCCCCCGTGCTGCTCCTGGAATGGGCCCGGGAGAGAAATGGAGCCTAAAGAAACATTTGTCATTTGAGTTGTAATTACACAATTACGTAAATGCATGATATTAGTAGTCAAGAGCCTGGAGTTTTCACTAAAGAGTCCCTTAAGTAAATAAACATTTTCAAGCGATTACATTATTGGGATGAGATTTTTTTAAAAAATAAAATGTTGAGAATTGTGCAGGATGACACGAGAAAGCAAGAGAGAAAACCAAACCCAAACCAGTGACAGTCAGGGCAGCAGGGCAGGGACACGTCAGGCTCTGCAGTGGTGGCTCATTTTTGGGCTACTGCTCCCAGAGACAGGCTCTGGGCACGAAGGCAGTGTGGATTAGAGGAGTGGAAAGACAATCCCATTTAATTTTAAGAGATACCACTGTGGAGAAGGCACATGAGGATGGCATTTGCAATGGAAGTACAGAATACAAATAAATATATGTGTAAAAACAAACAAAAGCCCATTAAAACAAGCAAGAACCAAACCCAATCCCTGCATTACACTCAGTAATTAAATATTTATCAGAGCAGAGGAAGTAAAATCCATTTACTGCTTTGGGCCAGTTACAATCTTCCTTTTAAAAATCCTTTGCAATTAGTTCATTCCTCCCTGAGAGACAAGAACGCTGGAATAGTCTCCAGGTCCATCCTGAACAAACTGTGGAACATTTTCTCTCCTGATTTGTGTGTGTGCACGAGGGTTCCAAGGAACTCTGAGCAGCTCAGGCCTTCCCTCTGCATGCCCTGAGAGCAGGGTCACCATGGGCCCTGCAAGGGGGAGGGATTGCCCTGGGGTTTGCCATTAATCCTGCTGGGATCACCATGAGCGTGGCTTCCTGCATCTCCTCTAATCCGGGGAAAGGCTCCAGAGCTGTGTCTGGACAAGACAAATTGATCCAAGCTCCTTCCAGTCAGATTTTGGGGCGAGGGCTGCCTTGGCTGCCCATGTGATGCCATCGGGTTGAGGATCCTTGATTTGGGACACGGCTCTGCTCCTGCCCCTGCCATTGCCCATCTCTGGGGACCTGAACTGCAGGATGTGCCAGTCTGTGTCTGCCAGGGCTTTAAACAGCACAGGTGACAAGGGGCACAAGGTCCTGCTGGCACCAGGAGTGGGGGCCCAGCCTCGACCCCGGGGAGAGTTTCCTCTCCGTCCTCCACAACCCAGGACGCGCCGTGCGCTTATGGAATTTCACATTTGAGATAATTGCATTAAGGTAATTGCCACTGCAGCATTATTTCCCATTCCTGGGAGAGGCTGAGAGCGGGCTGAGTGCATTGTGTCTGCGTTAGCAGATTAATAATTACAGCCCTTCGGAGCAGCTCTGGTTTGTATGGATTCACAGCTGCCGGATCATTACCCGGCACACTTGAAGACACCCTATAGGAGCACAACGCCGCGTGCTGCACAGTTTGCCTCCTCTGCTGCTGGGTCCTGCCTCTGCCACGCTTTCATCAGCCTCACAGCTTGTAAGAAATAGAAAACATTTACAACCTGAAGCCAGGCAGCTCCGGAGCCGCGTGGGGCCGTCGGGGATTCTCTGGCGAATGCCTTGGGAAGGAAATGATCAGTCCCTCAGAGGAAAACTTCACCCTTCCCAACACAGCCTGGTCCTTGGGAGGCTCTGGGTGCACCTGGGACTCATCCCAGCCCACAGCACTCCCCGTGACAAAGGAGATCTGTGGAGATCTTCCCCCACTGCAGAGCCACCGCTGCCTCTGCAGCAGCTCTGTTTGCTGCAAAATAATTTAGGAGAGGGAGCAGAAGGCTCCTGTGGCCTATTGAGAAAGATGAATAATTTAGGGAAGCTGGATGAAATTACGGAGCAGGATAACTCAGCCTCACAAAGAGGATAACACACAATCTCTAACAATCCCAGGGCACGAGGGAACAGCAGCTCTGTGTCCCACCTGGCAGAGTTCATCCCCACCTGAACAGTGTGGCACAGGAACCAGGCAAACTGGGAGGAGGGCACAGATAGTGGGAACTGCTCTGTTTAACTGCTCTTAGAGTGGTTTTGTTTTATATATTCTGATTAGAACAAATTGAAAAATAAAAGCATTAATTGTGAACAGAAAATTAGATAGATAAACTGATTCCAGTTTTCACAGTCTGGGGTGTAAGAAGGCAAAGAGTTCACCTGAAAGTAAAGAATTCTGTCCTCCCTAATGGTGTCTCCTTCACATATTGATCAATTTCTATATGAAGCAAACATCTCATTTAGGACACAAACAATATTGTATTTCTTCTGCGCTTTGAGGGATTTCACAGGGAACTTTGGAGTAGAGCAAGTGCCAGTGACTCAGAGGTGACACAGTCAGAACAGCAGACCAGGGACAGGACATCGGTTATTTTGGCAGGTCAGTGGGTATGAGGATGGATCTGCACATCCATCCATGCATCCATGCATCCATCCATGCATCCATCCTTTAGCCATCCTTTATCCATCCATCCATCCATCCATCCATCCATCCATCCATCCTTTATCCATCCATCCATCCTTTAGCCATCCTTTATCCATCCATGCATCCATCCATGCATGCAACCATGCATCCTTTATCCATGCNATCCATCCATCCATCCATCCATCCATCCATCTCTTCCCGGCCAGTGGAGGAAGAGCCGGGGCTGCAGGCAGCCTGATCCCAGCATCCCCAGGCCCCACAGCTCAGGGCAGGCTGTGCAGGATCACAGCAGGGTGATCCCAACATGCTGGCAAAGCTCAGGGAGCATCTGCTGGGCAGGTGGGGGTCCTGTGCTGCCCCTGCCCAGCCCAGCCCAGCAGCAGCTGCACTCCCGGCTCCTCCTCTCGTCACAGAGGGACCTGGATCAAACCTAAGCTGGGTAAGTCCTTGTCAGAGGCACAGGGAGCCTGAGCAGCCTCATGGCTTGACCTCTGTACATTGGAAATTACATTCCAAGCTCTCTACAACACCCAGCGGAGTACCAGGACTGAACACCTACAACCACTCCGGCAGGGAAAGAGGATGACAGCTACATCTGTAACACCCAGCAGAGCAGAGGAGGCCGCTTCCTCTCGCTCTCTTCTCTCCCATTTTTACATATGCAATTACAGTGCCGAGCGTTATTTGGATTTGCCTCCGCAGCTGCCGCTGTCCTGCAGCGTGCTCCAGCCAAATTACATTTCAGGGATGACATTTCCACTCACGGCGGCGCGGCCCGGCTCCCCTCGTAGCGGCGAGGAGTGGGACGCGATGGCTCCGGCATTTGTTCCTCCAAACAAGAAGGGTTTGTTCTTCCCGGGCAGCAGCAGGGCCGGCTGCGAGGGCCCGGCTGGCGCTGCCCCGCGGCTTTGTGGGGAACTCGCCGGGACAGACCGCTCCCAGCTGGAGAGCCGGGTCAGCGGGAGCTGCGAAATAATGGGAGCTAATCTGGCTGTTGAATTTATTAATTCCCATTTACACTTCTCTATCTCCTTCCCTGTCCATCAAGGCTGATTACAGCAAGCTCACTACCTCGGCAGCCGATGCCCCCTAACCATCGCTGTACCATCACCAGATCCTTATCAGCTTTTCCACAGCATTAGGCTAATGGTTGGATTCAATGGTCTTAAAGGTCTTTTCAGACCTAAACGATTCGATGATTTTAGAAATTATCATCTTTAGCAGAGCAGTCTGCCATCGAGGCACCTGTAGCGAGGGTTTGCCGTGCTCATCACCGCGTTACCTTTCCCTGCAGCCACACTAATTGCTAACCCTGGGCAGGAAAAATGTATTTTCCTTACTGTCAAAATGACAACCTCTAAACAAATCCTAAATCCTGTTCTGTGCTTCCAGCAGTGTTTTATCTTTCCGCTGCTGTTCTCTTGAGATTTATGCCTCATGATCTGGAGGAACCTGCAGCATCCATCCCTACCTGTTTCTTGTCTATTTAAGTGGCAAGGGCTTGTCAAGGCACGGAAGTTTCATTGATTTACTGTAAGATGCGGGATCAGGCTGCTGCAGTGAATCCCTGGCTGTGCTCCCACTCGGAGAAGCTCCTCTTGGGTTGGCAGAGCTCAGCCAGGCACCAGGAGCAGTGCGCTGGAGAGGGGTGAGGGGAGAGGGGAAAAGGGTTCGAGTTGGAGAGTCTGTGATTGTGCCTTAGGCTGAACCTGCAGAGGATCCCTTGGAGAGGAGCGGGGGATTCCCCTGTCCTGTCCTCAAGCTCTGGGATGCCCCGGAGCAGAGGGACTGCGGGATAAGCGTGTGTTTGTTTGTTTTTACGGCCCGTTGCCATGTTCAGGTGCGCGGGCCCCATTAAAGGAGGAGCAGCCTGTAAATCGCTGCTGCAGTGAAGGGTTATGTCTCCCTCGCTGCTGCATTTCATCCGGCACAATCAGGGAAGGGATTTGTCCTGGCAGAGGTTCCCGCTCTACTGTGGAAAACGAGAAGGGAATAACATCCCTCCTGCTCTTTCCAGGCTGGAAAAGGGATCGTTTGGCCCCGGGAGCTCAGACCTCCCCAGAGCTGCCATGGAGCTCCAGCTCCAGGTGGGGAAGGGATGGGGCAGCGCCGGGATGTGCTGCAGATGGAGCACAGGGACGAGCAGAGCCAAGGCTCTGGGGACGTGTCTCATCCCCGAGCACGAGAAGGGGTCAGGAATCCTGAGAACTTGTGCCCGTGATAGATGATTGATGCTGTTATTCTCCAGGGTGTGTTAAGAGAGAAGATTTATCATGGTCCTGAAAAGGCAGAAGATGTGACAGGAGAGCTCCTGCCTGCTGGAAAAGGAGACGTTTAAACCCTGAAGTGTTCACACAAGATGGATTTGATATTCCTGTGCCTTGGACTGTCAGAATAGTTCCCCCCTCATCCCTTCCCTTTTCCCCATGGCGTCTTCCTTGGGGTCAGGGATGCACGAGGATCCTACGGCTGCTCCCAACCCTTCTCAGTGTCTGAAGTGCTGGAAGAAAATTACCCTGAGGTCCTCCAAGGAGAAATTTAAGCAGCAACTTGATCCTCTTTCTGCCAAACTTCCTGGGAAAAACCCGCCGTAGTTCAACAGGAGACAGATAAGGTGTATTATTGTCACCATTACACATAAACACGGCCAATCTCGTAAAATTCATCTGCGCCGAGTCCCGTGCCCGTGCAGGGAATGAATCAGGTTAGCAGCTACAGCCCTGGGCTCCCGGCAATCCTCTCGCTTCAAAAACATCAACAGAAAATTGGAAGGGAAATGTCATCTCAGTGAGTTCATTCTGATTCACATGTTTGATGAAAGACTCTTTACAAACCCTTGAACTGCCTAAAGCCACTCACCTGAAAAAAATGTAACATTGCTCACAGGAAAAGAACAATTAGCAATACAATTAGTTTTCTAAGAGGCAGCGATAAATAATCGATTTTTTTCTTTGACGGGGAGGGACGGCACTGACAGTCCTCAGCTCCTTGTATTGACAGCAGAGGAAACGGCCCATGAAAACGGGTCGTTTGCAGGGAATTTTGATCTATCAATTGCGAGCGAGGAGAACAAGAGAAGCATGAAAGAGCAGCCCGGCTGTCAGGCGGCAGCTGCGGCCACTGCAGCCTGGCTGGGCTGTAACACGGGCAAGGGGATCCAGGAATGCTCCAGAGGCTGAGCACATCTGGCTGGACACCCCGTGCTCCTGCGGGTCTCCACAGCTGGCTCCCAGCGGCCGTCATGGACGGAGGGAGCTGGGGGTCCCTGAACGTGCTCCATGCGGCCTTTGGCCAAACTACCGAGCTGGAACCACCCCCGGAGCCTTTGTCCCAGCCCTGGGCCGGGCAGATGTTGGATGGCAGCGCTGGGAGTGGTCACACACGGCTCTGGATGGGGATTCCACACGGGAGAGGAGGGAGAGATTCATCTCTGCCATGGAGAAATGAGCCGGGACCAGCGAGACACTTTTCAGCTATGAATTTGTGATCAATACCCTGTTGCCATTGATTCCCTGCTCGCTGTAATGAACTGATTAAGGCCAGCACAGCTGATCCCTCTGGGCCGGTGGCTCTGGCCAGGTACAGGGACAGCCAGTGGCTCTGCCAGCACTGCCAGGGCCACCAGTGGGCACGAGGCACTGTGGGACCCCCTGGCCACGTGTGGGTGACAGCCTCAGCCTTGGGTTACAGCCTACACGAGGATCAGGGGGACTTCTGCCCCTGTCTCCCACCAAACACATGTTTCCTCCTGGCACATCCCAGGCAGGAGCCAGACCTTCCAGACCTGCACGTGGGGAAAGGCCAACCTTTTCAGCATGTCTTAAGCTTGGGACCTTCTCCTCCTCTTTGTTAGTGCACTTGTACCTGCTCCCTCCTCTGCTTTTCCTCAGCTCCCATCCTTCCCTACTCCTTCCAAAAGAGGAGAGTGAAAAATAGGCCTTTTGCCCCCTTAACTGCTTTCCTGTGAAATTAGAACTCCCGTTGGCTGACCCTGCTGTGGCTGAATCTCAGCCTTTTCTCCATCAAATCCTTCCTGCAGAATTTATTGGGTGGTGCAGCATTACCCTCATAAAAAGGCAATAAATGGCCCTGTTTGCATTACACTCCATAATGGCTGTAACCTCGTGGCATTCTTGCAGAGCCGCCTCAGGAACAAAGGGGCAGAAAAGAAGGCTCCCAGAAATCTTTGGGATAATTACACTGCGGGAGTGCTGGAATCTTGAAAATCACTTTAAATCAAAGGAAACCCGGATTTTAAATCTGAGGTTAACAGCACTTGGGACACTTGCAAAACTCCTCAGCCTCAGCAGCTTGCAGCATCCCCTTTGAATGGGGCTTTGATGGGGCTGTGGGGACAGGCAGCACTTCAGGGACGTGGGGATGCTGCAGGTGGATCTCGGGGTCTCTGGGCTGGTGCAAAATGCACAGGGGTTTTTGTTCCCTGCTCTAAGGTGTAAGGAAAAGAGAATTATTCTGGATCATGGTGGGACTGGTTACTTGCAGGATGAGCAGGAGAACCTTCCCATCTGTCTGCCCAGTGCTGGTCTGCAGCTCATCCTTCATCCCGTGTCCCCGGGGCTGGCGTGGGGACCGCCACCACCTCCCCCTGTCCCCGGGGACTTCCCAGCAGTGCTGCAGTCACCGGGAGCAGCAGCTCGGGTACTCAGGCTCTTCCAGCTCTGCTAACACTCTGCTGTTTGCCCGACCCGGCAGCCTTTTATTGCTCTTTCAACGGCCCCTTCTAAACATTATGGCTCACTTAGAGTTTAGGAAGGTGGCACTTTGGAAATGCGGAGTTTGCTGTTTCGGCCAGGATGTGCATTACTTGTCCCTCATTTCTTTATTGGCTAAAGCAGTTTTATCCTCTCCGTGGAGTTAAGTTATAAAGTGGAGATGTAAAGTCACAGGAGAGGGAGAGTGGAACAGGGCTGGGATAAGGGAGAGGAGGCAGATTTTGGCCTCTGCCCCAGAGGCCCCGCAGATCTGCCAGGTCGGGGTCACAAGTGCCCTGAGCTGCCCTGCGGTGTCACCTCCTTCCTGCACGTGTCACAGAGGAACAGGGACCCAGAGTGGTGACAGAGGGGACAGCGGTGTGCTCAGCCCCTGCCTGCTCACCCCAGTACAGGTAAGGTCAGCCCCTGCCAGCCCAAAGCTCTGTGAGAGTGGCCAGCACCAAACCCAGCGCCGGGACTGGATTTCTCCGCACCATCCCTGGGGCAGGGCTCCCACCCTGAAACTCACTGGGATGTGGAAATGAAAACAAAGGGAGCATGAACACAACAGCTCGCACTGCTCTGCGAGGCCGGTAATTGAAAACTCCTGACGCTAAACAGAAATGAAAATGTTAATGGCAAACACCCAGAGCCAATGTATTCCATATGCAGGGGATTGCCATAGGCTGACAAATACAAACGTTGCCATAGCCACAGGGGGAGCAAAGGCAGAGAGGCTGCAGGAGGAAGGAGCTGCACTCCCTGCCCAGCACAGAGCAGCTCCCAGCTCCTGTTCCTGCCACTGTCCTGGCCAGGAGCAGCACCTGCAGCTCCCAGAGCTGCCATTGCCATCCCCATTGCCACTGCCATTGCTACTGCCACTGCCACTGCCATTGCCATTCCCACTGCCATTCCCACTGCCATTCCCACTGCCATTCCCATTGCCATTCCCATTGCCATTGCCATTCCCATTGCCATTGCCATTGCCATTGCCATTGCCATTGCCACTGCCACTGCCACTGCCATTCCCATTGCCATTCCCATTCCCATTGCCATTGCCATTGCCATTCCCACTGCCATTGCCATTGCCATTCCCATTGCCATTCCCATCCCCATTCCCATTGCCATTCCCATTGCCATCCCCATTCCCATTCCCGCTCCTCACCTACACACCCAGTGCTTGGGAAGAGGCTGGGACATGGCGAGCAGCCCTGACCCTCAGCCCACTCAGAAGGGACGAGCTTTCCCCTCTGACCAACACCTTCCCAGGAGGGCAAAGCCGTCAGGCAGGCACATCCATCAGCATGGGCACGGGAATGACTGCGCTGCCCGCGGGAGGCACACCATAAATCCATCCCGTAAGAGTTCCCAAGCTGGAACAGGAGGTACAGGCTAACGACTTAAGAATAATACACAGAAACCCAGCAAGAACTCAGAACGCCTGGTGGAAGCCCAGGGGAAATTAGCCTAATGCTCGGCAAATGTTGGAGAGCGAGGGGATTACTCTTCCCCCGGGCGCTGCTGCCGCCGAGAGAGTTTGCAGCACTTTGTCATTTATGGCTGGAGCTCTTTATGGCTCTGGGGGTTTTCATAGCCAGAGTGGTTCCTCCCTGCATCCATCTTTGCTGTCATGGGCAAGGAGATTGATGCTTAGGGCATGGACCCGGGGCCTGACAAACCTGGACTGGCTTCAAACCCGGCTCCTGGGCAGCTCTGCCACAAACCCACAGTAAAATCAGGGCCCTGGCACCGAGGCCGGCCCTTCCCACAGCCCCAAACCCAACCCTCGGGCTCACCTCATTTCTGGAGATGCAGGTAAAGCTTTTTGAAACTCCTGGCGGCTTTCCTTTCTTCCCCATTTTTCCCCAGGCTTGCAGCCTGCCTCCAAAGCAGGCAGTGTTCACACTCCTTGGGTTTCACCACCAGCATTCCTTCCAGCTCCATCTGTGAGCCTTAATTAGTGAATTTACTGACAGAAACTTTATTAATGCAGCATTTAGCTCTGCTGGCAGCGTCTTGTGCCCTTCAGAGCCTCCTGTGCAGGGAAACACCAGCTCCCAGGGCCTCTGGGGGTTTTCCTGCCATTATTTCCCCTTCTGGGGGCCCAGGAGCAGCCAGCCTGTCCTGCTGCCCTCCCCTCAGTGCCTGTGTGCAGGGGAGTGGGTGCACAGCTACCCAGGGAATGCACACACAGTGCTGGGAGCAGCACAGGAGCCTGACAACACCTTGGCACCCACTAAAGCAAACCAGAGCCCAGATCCCCAGCTCCGGGCTGTCACCACACTCCCATCCCCTTGCCCATGTGCCAAGCACACCCAGAGCCCACCTCCTGCAGGACAGACCCCACCAGCAGCTCCCACAGGAGGCACAAACCTGGATTCCTGCCACATCTTCCCTCTCCTTTCCATTTCTTTTCTCCTTCTGGTTGTTATTTTTTTTTTTCCTCCAAGACATTAACCAGATATAAAAAGTTAAATGTGAAGTCGAAACAATAAGGCATGGAAATAGCAGAAATAACTTAATTAAGTTTTTAAAGATTTCCATGCTTGAATAAATTAGCCTTCCTGCAAATGTCACAACAGGCAGAAAAAATGTGTAATCAACGGAGCACAATGTTACTTTGCTCTTTAGTTAAATGCAAGCTCCAGCAGTGTGTTCTCCAAGCTTCCCTCTCTTCCTCCACTCTCCCCACTGCATCTTCCCCTCATGCTGAGCTGCTGTGGGGGGAAAGCTCCAGAAACACCAACAGCAGCTTTTCCCTGTGCAGGCAACGAGCTGAGAGCTTCCCTTTGCTCTGCTCCCCTGAAGGGCCACGGGAAAGCACCAACAGCCTCCGTGTGCTGGACACAACTGGGAGGGGGCACTCCTAATCTGTCAATTAGGCAAAAAAAAGAGCAGAATCAGCAGGAATAATGTGTGTTTTTCACTGGGGAATATGCCAAAGCTTCCCAGAGCCACCCAGGTCCCTGCCTACCCTGCTGCACAGAGAGAACATCACTCCTGGGGACGGGAATTTATTGGGAAGGGTTTGGGGGAGAGCAACCAGGGCAGGCAGGGAGATGAAAACATTGACACAGGATGGAAGCAGAGGGAATTTTGGCTCACTTATTCTGGAAAGGAAAGACGAGGCGAGACATGCAAACAGCCTTCAAACATTTAAAGGAGAGCTCTGAAAAGGGAGAGAATAAACAGGTTTTCATGTTTGCTATGAGGATGACAAGGTAAACATAAACTGCAGCAAGGAGCGTTCATGTTCACATCAGAAGGGCGCCTGTGTGCCGAGGGGAGGCTGCGGGCGGCTCTGACGGCGCCGCTGGGACTGTCCTGGGCCAGGACTGGGACACGGCAGGGACAGCCTGGGCTGCCAGGAGCAGGGCTGGAGGCGGGAAGGAGCCCTGGAGACAGGGACAGACCATCTAACCTCCCGGGCTCATTGCCCAAGCCCCAGTTTTGCAACATCCATCGGAGAGCCGGGGACAAGCTGGGAATGGGTTAAAGCCTCTGCTGAGCCCACAGCTCCTGAGCCTGCCTCGCCTCTCCTGTCAGGGCCAAGAATTGTCAACAATTGCAGATCAGCAGCTGACCCGGGGCAGCCCTGTGTTTAGTGCAGGGCACCGTGTGGGCTTTAAACAATCCGTGCTCTTGGCTGCTCCAGCTGTGCCACGTCTGACCCCTCAAACACAGAGAGCACGGGCTCGGTGGCTGCCTCTCCCTCCCCAGGGCTGGACCTGCCACAGGGACACACAGGCAGCTCCCAATCCCCTTGGAAAATGATCAGGGTGAGCAATTGAGCTGCACTCTGCTCCGCCAGGAGCTGAATCCCAGGCTGGGAGTGCCGCTGCCTGCGGTGTGACACACACTTTATTAGAAAGTGAGTCACTGGAAAGTGTGGGAAATTCTTCTAAGACCATTTTGATTGTCCTCGAGGAATCAGTGGCTGAGGCTGGAACGCTGGGAGGACAAAGGCGGCTGCCAGATGAAAGTAAAGAGAAAGGATTTCTCCTCTGAATCATCAGCCAATTAAATTTTCAGCACAATAAAAGCGGATGGAGGGCAAACGGCTCCACTAATGGCTCTCACCAGCCGATCCCACTGCCAGGCAGGGCCTGAGAGGGACACTGGGGACATCCAGGAAGGCCCAGCAAGGCTGGCAGCCAGACAGAGAGCACAGGCACCGAGTTATTGGTGCCCATCCCTTCAGACCTGAAACCTCCTTTACCATCTTTGTGTCTTCACCGTGGTGGAGCTGCAGGGGCAAGGCTGCACTGAATTGCTGCTTTT
>VXBB01003594.1:232165-261264 GCA_013399915.1 Illadopsis cleaveri | reverse complement strand
CTGTGCCACCTCCATCCCTGTGCCACCTCCATCCCTGTGCCAGCTCCATCCCAGCCCCTTCCCTGCACTACAATTCAATTATCTCCTTCCCATCCGTTTCACCTTGAAGGCAGCACGGGCGCTCCCCAGCACGAGCCGTTTAGGGCTGCCATGGGCACGACAGGACAATTTTAACCTTCATTCAGCACATCGCTCCTCATACGTTACATTTCATAAGGTCTAAATGACCCGTGCATCCTCCCGGTGCGTTTTCCCGTCTCCCAGACACGATTCCGGCTTTTCTTAACCCTCACTTTGGAGGAGCCTCGTGTCTCCTCCCCCGACAGGGACCCGGCTCCTCTCTAACTCAGCCTTTCTGACTTTTTGTTTTGTCACCCCCGCTCTCCTCCTAATGAGCTGTTAATGATATGACCATTACCTATGCAAATTAAGAGAGTGGATTCAGAGGGTGTTTTTTACCTGGAGAGAGCGGCTGCTCCCAAGGCTGAGAGATGATAAATCATGCTGGTGTTTTTATTAAACTGCCGCTCTGGGGGGACGGGGCTCTGCCCAAACCCCCCGCCGAGCAATCAACACCTTCCTCGGAGCGGCCCTGGACGGGCGGGCAGGGGAGCGACACCTCCACCTCTGCTTTAATTAGGCAAACAAATAAAGCGAGATGTCCAAATCCCCTCGGCGGCCGCAGCCTGCCCAGACGCGCCCGGCCCGGCTGAAAGCCCCTTTGGGAAGGGCCGGGATGCTCGGACAGGCTGCGGCACAGGGATACGGGGATGGACGGCCCAGGGTGAATAGGGCCAGATCCCCCCCCGTGCTCACACCCCCCAAATCTCACAGCCCCGGGCTGGGGAGGCTCCGGGCCACCCCCGGGCACAGAGCACAGAGATGATGCCCAGGCACCTGCAGGAGGATTAAATCTCAGCTTTCACGGACCTTCGAGCCTGGCTGGGTGATAGGAATTTATCTCTAAAGCACTTATCCTCCCTTTTCTTTTTGTGGGCTTTAATTAAATATCTCTTTGTTTGAAGCAGCCACTGGTGGCCATGAGCTCTCCTGAGCTTTATCAGTGGCAGCAGGGAGATAACTGCCCACAATCTCCCCTGACCTTTCCTCAGCTCACAAGAAATGGCACAGGGTGGCCTCCTTCTCTTCTTTCCTATTATCTTCTGCTTTTCCTCCTCTCTGCCGCTTGCCAATGGTACCGAGAGCGACTGAGTCACTACCAGAAATATTAAGAAGAGACCCTAAAATATCCCTGGCAGTTTAACGGCCTGGGAAGCAGAAGGGCTTGTGTCTGCCTGGCCATGGTGAGCATCACTGAGAGCAGCAGGGTCAGGCTTTAACGAACTGTTGGGAATTAAACAGAAGGAGTGAAAGTGAAAGGTGCCCCGGCGGCTTGAACTGAGTTTAAAGCAACTGACCTTTGGAGAGGATGAAACAATTCTCTTCCTTAAGTGTTCAAGGTTTGTTTTTTATTTCCCCCTGCGCAGCCTGATGCTCCTGGGATGAGTGGCGGGGGTGGCCAGAGCAGCGGTGACGCAGAGCTGGGGCCGGGGGCCGGTGCAGATGGACACAGCTGGTGATGCCCTCTGCTCCAGGGCCTCCAGGAGGATTCCAGAGCTTTCCTGAAGCTGTGCCTGGGCAGAGGGGCTGGCACAGGCACAGCCATGCCCTCCCCAAAAAAGGCTCTGAGCTCTTCTTTTCTCCTGCACCTTGCCAGCCCCAACAACAGATTAAGAGCTAAAAAAGGGCTGATTCCAAGGAGGGCAGAGCGGGAGCTGCACCACACCCAGCCCAGAGTACCTCCTGTGCTGAGCTTCATCTCTTTCCAGCACGGAGAGCAGCAGTGCCCATGTCCCCTGATCCTTGGGGACTCAGATAGAGCAGCCCTGGTGCAGCTCCTGCCTCTGCTCCTGGCTCTGCTCTGCCGCAGCCAGGGCCGGCTCTGCCAGGGTCCCACAGGATGAGGAAGGACAGCAGCTCCAGCTCTGCCACGTGTCCTGACGGCTCCTCCACGTCCCACAGGTGTCTGGGGATGACAAGGACACTGAGCAAAGTTGGGAAAATACAAACTTCCATTGAAGCTCTCCCTCAGCATGACGGGTATCAGCAGCGGCACAGTGAATAAATCCGTTTTAATGCAATTATCCATTTCAGTTCCCAACTTAATTGAGCTTTGCCCTGTACCTCAGCGCGGGGCTGCCTCTCTGCATTAACCCCGTGGAGGCTGCAGAGTTCTACAGCCACTCACACACAGCCAAGGGTTTGCTGGGGAGATACACGACAGGATTTACCCAGGATGGGAACCAGTGCTGCTGCTGGAGCTCCCAACCTGCCTCACAGCTGGGAGCACCACACGTGTGTGTGCTGCTCCTCAGGCTGACAAATTTCTTCCTCCCAGACAGAATCTTGTGCTCTCAGGGGCAGTGGAGCCCCAGGAAACCTGTCCAGCCCCTTCAGAGGCAATTGAGGATGTGTGGTTTAATTAACTCACCCCAAATTCCTCCTCTCTCTCTCCCGTTTCTGCTATTAATGTTTTTGTCCATCTGATAATGCTCCACTGCTAATTCTTTCTGGTTTTATAATGAATGATGCCGTGATAAAAGGAAGGTTGGCTGTGCTTTGGGCAGATTTCATTATCCATCTGAACAGGTGACAGAGTCTCATTCCCTGCCTTCTCCCCCTGCACACCCCACCTTCCCTGGGCAGGCACCTGAGGAATCCTCCTGCCCCTCTCTGCTGCCCAGGGGTGGGAGCAGGGACAGGCTGCCCTTCCCCAGGGTGCACAGGAAGGCCCCCACCCCCCGAGGAGGTGACAGCTCTGGCAAAGGACGTGCTGGCACTGCCAAGGCCGGCACACGGGGTCTGGCACAGCCAATAAATCCAATATTTCCAAGGCTGCACACACACACAGCAGCGCAGCCGTAAATCAGAACCAGCTCGGAGCAAAACTTCCTTGGGGTGTAAATAAATCGCTGTTTGTACAGAGTGCAGGGGGTGCCTGGAATACTGATCCAGCACAGGGGTCAGCTGGGAGCCAGCCACGTGAGCCCACAGCACCCCCTGCACCGGGGCAGCTCCAGAGGGGCTCTGTGAGGGAAAAACCAGCCGGGTCCATCAGGGGCTGACCCTGACAGGGCACCTGCACTGTCCCTGCCAGCAGTGCCCAGGGGAGGCTGAGGCAGGGGATGCTGAGGGCTCCAGTCCTCCTGTCCCCGTGGCCAGGAGGGTCCAGCCCCCTCCAGCCCCTGTCCCAGCCCAGCAATGTGTTTGTTTTCCTGCTGTAAAACCTGAATGGAAATGTCACGAGGACAATCACCATGGTGACATTTCAGCAGCTCCATATAGAGCCACGCAGGAAATGAATTTCAAAAATCCCTATTAAAAATGGAAGGGCAAAAACAATTTTCTGGGGGAAATTTGTTCTCAGAGAGCTTATAGACTTTTTTTTTTTATTTTAAAGGAAAAGGTCTCCACAAAGAAAGTTTGAGGCGTGCTGCTTTTTTAGGGCTTCAGTTCTTCCTGAAACAACAGACCCTTTCCAAGAGGGGTTTTGCTGGATGATTTTTAGTTCAGAAACTAAACTTCATTGCACCATTTCCCAATTTCTTTTTCCCAGCCCGGCTGCTGCTCCAGAGGATGATCCCAGCCGAGGGTTTATTCTCCAGCCAGCGCAGAGCTTGGCAAGGCCAGGAGAGAGGAGGGTGATTATTGCAGTCCCTGGTTCCTCTGACTGGCTGGTACAGCACAAAAGAATGCTAATGCTCGTGTCTTTATGAAAGCACTCGAGTTCATCAGCTTTGCAAAGAAGAGAAATTAAATCAAGATTTAATTGGGATATGCATGTTTTATTCATGGTACTATCCACAGGAGAAGCCAGACAGCTGAAGGTAAAGAGGGAGGGGGGGGGTGGAAATCTTTTGAAAAGTTGTTTCTCTCTGATTAAATAGAGATAGTTTCCCACTTCAAAGGGAGGGCTCCTTTAATGTATTTTAAATGCTCCAATGTGCCATTCGGTGCAGCAGCCTGGCAAGGGCAGCGCTGGCCCCTTCTCTGCTCCTCTCCACGGCCCCTGGAAGGAGCCCAGTGCCCCGGGGCGCCTCCTCCAGCAGATCCCGTGGCACCGGGGATGAGCTGAGGGTCTCAGCAAGTGCTTGGTCCTGTCCTCTCACCTGTGCCCCAGCACAGGGTGGTGGTCCCGTGCTGCTCAGGGCACCAGACCCGGGGGAATGTGGACACTGGCAGCCTCGGGAAGGTGCCAAAGGAAGGAAAACGCAGCTGGAGTTTTCACATCCACCTTTGCAAGTTTGGTGGCTGGGAAGTGAATTGTTTCTGCCTCTTCTGTGGCTGCACCAGGAGGGGGGGATGGATCTCACTGCTGCAGGAAGCCTCCCTGTACTTTCCGTATTCTCATTTCTCTCCATTTCTAGGACAGCAACAGGTCCCAGCTCTGAGCCAGCTGGTGCAAAAAGCTCTGTAGCTCCGGTGGGAACATTTCCAGCCACCTTCAGGGCCCAGCACGTTCAGCCACTGGGCTGAAGAGCAGTTTGTGGTGCTGATCCTCCTCGGGGGAAGCTGTAGACACTGTGAGAACAACTCTGTTTTTCTGGTTGCACTCCTGCTAGTCAGAGGAGAGGCAAAGGTAGCAGCAGGACAGGGAGGGGACGAGGGTGAGAGCAGGAAGGTTTGGCTGCAGTCTTGGGAGCCTTTCTCTCTCCTGCCTTTCCCAGTGCCTGGGTACCGCTCATCGAGGGATGGAGAGCTGTGTCTGCCCCCAGGGATGCTGCAGGAACGCCACTGGAGCAGGGAGTGGGGAGCTGGGGAATGCAAAGGAGGAGAGAGGCCAGGGGAGGATGGGTGCCACAAAAGCAAGGATTTAAGGACACCGGGAACTTCTGGTTCGCTTTTCAGATTGAAATGTGTATGCGAGGCGCTGCAAGATAGTGGTTGTATGGGAGGAGGGGACCTGGCAGCAGCACTCCTATCGCTCCTGGTGGGAATTTTTCTATAAAGGACCGATTGTTCAGCGACGGCGCATGACAAAAATACAATTGGAAAAGTGGGGGAGAAAAAAAAAATAAGGAAGAAAAGAAAATCTTCTCCGTAACTTGTGCCCTTCAGAAGCAGCCCCTGTCGCGTTCGGTGCCTGGCGGAGCCGCCGCTGCCTTGGGAGCCTCAGGTCTTTGTTAAGAAAAGGACACAAAGAGAAACACGAGTTCTCCCGAAGGCTCATTATTCAAACTGCTCCAGACCCGGCATTGCAAGTGCCGGTGACTTTGGAAGATGAACAATCTTATCTCCTGGGTGAAAAGGACCATTTGTTGTTTGCTGTCCGGGAGAGAAAGCCCACAAAAGGCACGGCACGGGAGGGAACTTGGAGAGTATCCGAGCCAAACTTGCCAGGAGAGGAGCAGGGGAGGGAGCGGTGCCGGTGACCGGCACAGGGATTGCCGGGAGAGGCACAGCCCAAAATCCTGCCGGGGCAGGACGGGAGCGGGAAGCACAGGGACCTCATGGTCCCTGCCCGTGGAAGAAGATGGGCAAAGGAGGGAAGGAAAGCTAAAGAAAGGTCAAGGAGGGAAGGAAAGCTGAGGAAAGCTCAAGGAGGGAAGGAAAGCTGAGGAAAGCTCAGGGAGGGAAGGAAAGCTGAGGAAAGTTCAAGGAGGGAAGGAAAGCTGAGGAAAGCCCAAGGAGGGAAGGAAAGCTGAGGAAAGTTCAAGGAGGGAAGGAAAGCTGAGGAAAGCTCAGGCTGAGCATACTCCCGCACTCCCCGGGGCCAGAGCCCCGGCAGAGCCTGCGGCGTGTGCTGGCAGCAGCCCTGCCCGGCTCTCCTGGGCTGCCTGGCCACCTGCAGGAAACCGTTTGCCTTTGTCACTTATTTATTTTGGACACTGCAGCGCCAGCTCCCTGCTCGGCAGGGCGTGGAGAGGCTGGGGCCGTGTGGCTGCAGCTCTGCAGCCCGGGCCTGGGCAGAGGCAGGAGCTCATCCAGAGAGGCTTCGCACCCCTGTTCCCCTCCTGAGCAATCTCTTAATGATAAAAGTCTCCGTGGTTTGTAATTACCAGTTTGACAAGTTCATGAGTTGTCTGTTAATTATTATAATTAGCTCTGGCTGAGTGAGAATGCAGCAGTTCAACAACAATATTAACGATGGGAAAACTATTATTGAGAATGAACCACAGCGAGCATCCAGGATGGGCTGCCCCTGCTCTCCCTCGTGCTCAGCCCAGCCCCAAACTGCCCTGGAGAGTTCAAACCACTGGTTCTGCTCACAGGAAAGGGAAAGGGAGCCCAAATTCACCCCGGGCTGCCCAAAGCAGGGTCAAGATTTGGGCCAGTTCAGGAAATCATGTGGCAAGGCTGCTGCAAAACCAGAGGCTGGAAAGGGACAGACAGGAGCAACGTCCCGACAGAGCAACATGAGAATTGGGCCCTGGGAATCTCTAACTCCTCTCTGTTTCACTCAAGATCCCGTGATTGGATTCCTGCACAAGCCTTTCCTCCTGGGAGTGTGTGGCATGAGACACAGACCTGAGCAAATACCAGAAAACTCTCAATTTTGGGCACCCATAATTCACTGAGAAGAACAGATTTGGCTTCTCAAACACAGCATGATCCCACCCAACAGAGTTCAGCTTCTGTCCTCTTTTCCAGTCCAAGTATACACAAAGTATTTCTCTGAAGTGTAGGAGCAAACCTAAGTGGGGGCCGGGACCTTCTGGGGGAGGTGACAGGGACACCCAGCCCGGGATGCACCGGAACCCCTGGGACCATGGCAGAGCTTGCCCACCCCACAAACCAACCCCAACACAAAGAAAGGACCACAGCCCAGACCTGGTGACATTCAGGGCTCAAAAATCAGGCCCTGATATCCCACGGGACCAGTTGCCTCCTTGGAGCCAGGGAAGCTCCAGGTTTCTTTCCTTTGCTGGGAAACTTCATTTGCTTTTCAGACAGGAGCTTCTGCACACCAAGAAACTCCATTTCAAATACTCACAATCTCAAATACAGATGCACTTATTTATTTTTTTTAACTGTAAACAGGTTTTGAAGAAAAGATCAAAATCAGAGGGAAGCATTTTGAAGCTGTTGGGATGAAGTGCTCTGCTGTACATGATAGGAATTTCCTGGGAGTAATTTCTATTTGAGGGATTTACATTTGCTTTTACATCCCAAAAACAGAATGGGGGAAAAAAAAAGGTTGAAGTCACAAGGATTTTGGTGGGGCAGCACAGGCATTTCCCAGCCCCACGGGCTGAGGGATCTGGCAAGGGAAGGATCAGCTCCCACAGGCTCCCCTGGCCAGGCACTCAGCATTCCAGCCCTTCCCCCTGCCTCCCCAGCAGCATCTGCAATGCATCCACAGCATCCCCCGGGGAAAAGCTTCCTGCGAACACCTCGACCCTGCTGACAGAGCCGGGGAAAAGGGCCCCGAGGAGCCAGAACAGATTTCACGTGTGGAAATGCAGAGGGGAGACGGGGCAGGGCGGGCTGTGCTCCTGCACGCCGAGGATCCATTTCCTTCCCAGGGAATCATTAAAGGTTTTGCACCGGGGAACAAATAATTTTAAGCCGAGGAATCCCTCTGGCTTTGTCCTTGCAGACAGACGAGAGGAGCAGGAGCCTCGGCACTGGGTTCCTCCCCTCCCTCAGCCTTCTGGGAAGCTCCTTTGAACACTTACAACATCAGAGCACAGGGCCTGATTTGTTAGACAAGCCAGACTTTATTATTTTTTTAAAAGGGGGATATTATCTCCTGCCTCCAAAGGAAAGGGGAAGAGGAGAAAGCCACTGATACGGAGGGGGGTAGAGACAGACACAGAACCTCATTATTAAACAAAATAAATAAAATATACTAGCAGAAAATGTGTCTTGGCTTTATTACTATATTCTGTCCTCTAAATATTTCATTTCCAACTGATGCCCAAGCCAAATGGAAAATTTCAAGCAAAACTGTACTACTTAGAATATGCTTAATTATTGATTCAGCCAGGAGGGAAAAAGAAGGAAAAAAAAAACAGAGGGGAAGAAAAGGCACTGAGCCGGTGCCGACTCCTTTTTAACCCTTGCAGCATCCCACCCTCCCTCCTGTGGGAAGGGAGCTCTGCTGCCCTGCTGGGGCCCCTCCAGCAGGTGTTACAGGAAGAAGAAATCACCTTGGTCATTGTTTTCCCCTGGCTTTTCCCTCCCTGTATTTACCTAAAAGTCCTTTTTAATCAGTGTAGGTAATTTTGGGGGGGTAAATCTTGTGGTCATGAATGAAAGCTGAAAATGTGGACTTGGAAAAGCAGCCAGAAGCTGTTTGTGATTCACAACAAAATGTAATTCACAAAAACTCCATCAGTTCAGACTCTCCTTCCTGGCGTGCCTGTCAAAGCCACTGACTGTATCTGTTTTCCATCTCCTGCTCTGGAGAGCGATCCACCTGCCCATTTCCAAACCTAATAAGCTGATTTCTAAGTGAGACACAGGTATTCTACAGGCATGGGAGATGTTTTAACCCTGGAATCCGCCTGAGCTGGAGCTTTCCTGCCCCCTGCTCTCAGGGATCCTTCAGCCCCCGTGCCCCCTGCCCTCTCTGGAGCCTGAGGGGGACCCTAGCACCCCAAGGAGACCCCAGAATGGGGGGAGCATTGCTGGGGGGTCACACACAGGGCCTTGTGGTGC
Organism: Illadopsis cleaveri; assembly: GCA_013399915.1. NCBI lineage: Eukaryota > Metazoa > Chordata > Aves > Passeriformes > Timaliidae > Illadopsis > Illadopsis cleaveri. The sequence continues at coordinate 252,600 of VXBB01003594.1, read as the reverse complement.
CCAGGGGATGCCAAACCCACTGAGGGGGGCACCGCCCTCTACAAAGGGAGCCACACACTCAATTGGGAATTTCACCGGAACTTCAAATTACAGCCCTTTATTTTTCTTATTTTTTTTTAAGCAATGAAATTATGCCACGTTACAGAGAAAGTGACAGGTAATTTGGGACACCGAGGATTTCTCGGGCTCTGTAGTTAATGGGGAGTTTAGCACCAATTCCTCTGTAATTTGCACTTCTGAGAAACCACATTATTATAAAGTCAGGAATCTCGGGCACGTTTAACTCCAAGATCTGCCAGGCTGACGATGACCAGGAACTGAGGAGATCTGAGTCCACAGGTCACCCATTTCAATATCTGAGGCTGGGTGGCTTCCAAAAAACGGCCGCTCCAACGGCGGGGCCGAAAATTGGAGGTGACATTCAGAAGTCTCTGAAAATTATAACCCCGACTTCCTCCTTGAAAAGCTTATCTGAATCCTGGCTTATCCTTTGATGAGGTTACTGAAAAAGCATTCTGCTCAGAGTACTTGAAAGATAACAGGCAATATATGTGAGCTGGTGCTCCTCCTGGGGGGAAACACTATCGAACTCCGGGAGCATGGGACACTAATTAAATGGCCTGAATCATGCTGGACACTCTGCCCCTGGGCGCTTTCTTTAACCCCTTCCCAGCCTCCCACACCTGGAGCAGATGGGCACGTCCCTGGTGTGCTCCCAGGCATCCCTCTCCACCCTGCTCCAGAGCCCTCCGTGGGACACAGCAGCATTCCCTGATCCCCAGCTGAGGGAGAGCATCCTCAAGGAGCTCCCCAAACCTTCGTTCCTGAAATAAATCCCATCTGGAGAAGCAGCTCACTCCGTTCCCCAGGAGATGTGGAGCTGGGGCTCTGCCTAACGCTGCCCATTGGTAAGGACGTGGCAACACTTAAATGTTCATGGAAATTGAAGCAAGTGCTTGAATTTCTTGGATGTTAAACCCACGGCTGTGAGCAAGGGTCTTCCCAGGCTTTGGGAAGAAAGGGAACATGGGTGGAGACAAGAGGGAAAATGATTAATTCAGTAATGCTTAATGGCCTGACAAAGGGGCAGGGAAAAATGATCCTGCTCTGCTTTGGAGGGAAAATAACCAGGTTTCCTTTAAATGTCCTGCCCTCAGAACAGCAGGCACAGCCACATTCCCAGGAAAATGGGAAAAAAACCCTTGGTGGGCAGGACCCAGTGCCAGGGCTTGTCCCCAGGCACAGCCACCCTCCTCTTCCTCCTGCCACAGACAGCCGTGGCTCCGTGGGGCTGCTCCTGCTCTGCCTCTTCCCTGCTGAGCCTGTAGCCCAAAAAGCAGGGCAAAAAGAACAAAACTGTCTTAATGGCATAATTTATTTTGAAATGAGCTGTGTCTCCGTGCTGCCCCAGCCCCCAAACGCCAGTAATTGTTGGTTGGTTCCCTGCCATCTCCCCGCCAGCGCCTTCAGCGTCTCAGGCGCTGCTGCATGAGATTAGTGGGAAGCATTTGGAGTCCCTCACTTCAAAGGGACGGAAAACTGGAAATTTAACAGAATCCATTATGCAGGTGAAGGAAAAATAGGCGAGTCCTGTTAAAAAGGATGGCTCATTTCCCCTCTTTCTGGGGCAGGGTGTAAGGCAGCTGGGGGAAAAGCCCCAATTTAAAGAGGTGCAAAGTCCAAAAGCCAAGATATGGGAAGAGGAGGGAGAAGTGCCTGGGCTCCCTGCAGGAAGGGAGCAGAGTCCACCCGGGATGGGGCAGGAAGCCTTGGGTGGCCCGTGGCAAGTCCCTGCCCCTCTGAGAGCAGCCCCACATCGGGTCCTGCCGCGTCAATAAAGAGCCAGGGAGCAGGGGAGATGAGAAAGGACGAGGAGGGGAAGATGAAACGGTGGAACTGAAGGGTGGGGCGATGTTTTTCCAATCGCCCGTGACACGCCCCTGTGGCCAACACTGCCCTGGGCACTGGCCCCTGCCTGGCTGTGCCCGGGGGCTGCCACCCGGCCATCGGGGCAGCAAAGCCCAGCAGCGCCAGGGGAAACATCCACAGGGCCTTCCTTGAAAACGCTGAGCGCTATTTCCACAGCCCCTTAAACAGAATAATTCATTAGTCAGCTCAGAACAATCAATACCGCCGCCGACAATTTATACACCAGCTCTGTTTACCCAGCAGACCCTCTTTGATAATATTATTTATGATTCCAAATAACTCCATCGGTGTTCAATAGAGCTGGGAGGTACCTGGGGGACCGGGGCACAATCAAATTATGAAGACATATGGTTTACTCAGCGCTGGAAATGTTCAACCGCATTTCATTACTGCTCGTCCTGCCGCAGCACCTTCCCCAGCACTGCACGGCCTCCTCCAGCTGGGCTGCTGAGCGGGAAGGCTTCTTCAGGGAGAGGCTCTGGCTCTGCTGATGGAGAGATGTGACCGTAAAGGGAATTTTATTGCGCCTGTTCCTGCCTGCGTGCTGAAGGACACGCCGAGCAGCTCAGTGCGTCCCCGGCCGCGGCGGCAATCGGAGCCCGGCGTTGTGGGGCGGGCGGGGGCAGCTCCAGCCCGGAGTGATGTGTGAGAGGCACGGCACGCTCGGCAGCTCCTGCCCGGATTTATGGTCGATGCATGCACTGTGTAGTTTTTAATAAAGCGCCTCTGAAATGCCCACGGAGCAGCCAAACGCTGAGTCATTATTATCGACGGAGCAGCGCCCGAGCCGAGCTTGCGGGGGGGACACAGCCAGCGCTGCACTGGGAACTCCAGCTCTCCCTGCAGAGGAGCAATAATTAATCGGACAACGCATGATGTGCAACAAATTAAAAAGATAAACCTTCCCAACAAAAGCGATAGGGCTGGAGAGACGCGGGCTGTGCTCGGAGCGAGCTGGCATCCCATTTCCATCCCACAGAACTTGCACAGAACAGGGGCTGGGCCCTGCCAGCGGCTCTGCAGCCCCACTGGGGTGTTCATGATGGAGAACTGCCCACCTGGAGGCCCTGGGCACAGGGAAGCCAACCCTTCATGCTTGTGAATGTGTCCTGGAGGCTCCTCCCTGCACTGATCCTGCTCGTTCTGAATAGGCAGGACTCTAAAATAAAGTGATAACAGTTATCACTGTGCAAATGCAATTTCTGAGAAAATCCCACCAGACTAGTAATTAAAACAGAAAGTGAAGATTCTGACAACCCTGTGTTTCTTCTCAGGCTTCAGCTGCTTCTGCTACATGATTTCCTGTAGGAAAATCAGAATCTTCCTTCCACAGCAAACCCAGACACTTCAGGACCCATTTCTGTTCCCCTTGCAGCTGAATGGAGAAGTGAGCAGTGACACTTCCTGTGGAATGGAAAGAAAAGACATTCTCAACCCAGAGACAACAGGGGTTTCACTTCCATCTCCCAGGCAGGCTGTGACGTGGGTGAACTCCCGGCTTCTGGTGGGAGCATGTGAGACTGGGGAAGCTCCTGAACTTGGGCAGGACAAACAAGACATTGCAGACCTCTCCCTACAGCTCCTGAGACAGAAGGACCTGGGACCAGGAGTGTCACAGTGTGTGCAGAGAGGGTGAGGATGGGCTGCTGAGATGCTGAGCCCTCTGACCATCTCTGTGGTTCTTCTCTGGTCTGGATGTAGAAGGTGCATGTCTGCCTTCCCCTGGGGACTCCAAAGCTGGATGCAGTGCTCAGTTGGGGTCTCACCTGAGCAGAGAAGAAGGGGAGAGGGTGTGCAGGTGTTCCTGGAGTCAACCTTTGCTACCTTGACTGCAGGAAGATGAACATACCTCCTTCCACAGTCACTGCCCTGCCCTTCAGTGCTGAGCCAGGCTCAAGTCTAAGGAGGCTTTTAGGCTGTGCACATCACGCTGCTTCTGTAGCCTAAAAGGAGGTGTTTGGATTTCTATATTTAGGTGTCCTCGCTTCCTTTCCTCTTTGACATTTATGAATTTTAGATGTCTTTCATGCTGGGCCTCTGAAGGGCATCCTGGGGAGACGCCTGGTGGCCCTGGCCCTGCATCCCCTGGTCCTGCAGGGATGTGGCTCTGGTCATCTGCTGGCCTGGCCTGGGCTTGCTCAGGGGCCAGGGGCACTGCCAGGATCCTCTGCAGCCTTTAACAGGCGTGTGGGGCTGCTGCTCGCTCCACAGCTGCTGGAGGGAGGGAAGGGGAGGGAGAGATGTCTGGGAGCAGTGGAAAAAAACGAGATTACAAGGGATCAGGGAGCTGCTGTTAAAGTACATGGCAACTTACAGATGAAACAGGCAGCAGCTGCCGGGAGCTGAAGGCAAATTTGGCAGTGGGCTTGTGCAGGAGACTGTCATGGAATTAGCCTGGCTGGAATGTGGGTGGGATGGGGACCATGCAGAGCCTTGTGCAGGCTGGTTGGAATGGGGTACCACTATCCTGCCAATGAACCTCACCACGACCCTGGCCACTACCTTAAACACTGCCTAAGCCTGAGCCTAAGCCTAACTGCATCACCAGGGGTGGTTCAGATCAGGAGGATGGAGGAGCAGCAATGTTGGAACCCTGCCAGGATCACTTGGCATGGCTTTTCCATCCCGAGGCTGGATAAAAGAGGTGGAGAAAGGGGAGAGACCTCAGTCAGATCCTTTCCAAAAGCCCAGGGGACTGATGGTCAGTCTCCATCCCTGCTCCCCATCCTCTGCCTCAGCAGAGCCACAAAGGTGCAAGAGGCCTCTCGTGTGCAGGGACAGGCAGGGAGCCAGCACGGACTTTTCCATCCCCAACCTCCACGGAGACAGACACCTGTGTCCCTCCTCTCTGCTGGGCCGTTTTTAGCAGCCGTAATTACACCCTTTCAATCTATGTATAAATAACTGGAATTCCGGGTAAAATGTCGGGTTGCTTGATTTACATCCCCAGTGAGCCGATAAGGTTGCAACAAGGATAAATCACGGCAGAAGTGCACACTCAGAAGATCTCAGAGGAAGAGAGAGAAACTTCTGCCCCCCCGCTCTGCCATTACTCATGCTTGTTTGTAAAGTGGCCAGGATAGTTTTGGCATTAAACAAACATTGTGCGATTGCCCAAGCATTCCATCATTGTCCTGAGTGCCCGTGGAGAGTTGCAGAAAGAAGGATCTTGTTTTTCCTGCCTGCTTCTGTTTTCAGCCCACCAAAGACAGAGCTGTAGGGGAGGCTCCTGGGTGGGGGCTGCTGTCAGGGGTCCTGGTCCCATCGCCCCTCCAACTCCTTGGCCTCTCCACCTCTGGCTGGAATTTTTATAAGCAGCCATGCAGGACCCACTGAGAGGTGGGGAAGGTGCTTTGGTGCCCTCAGAGCCCCAGCCCTGCAGCGTTTACTGCGGCTGCTGCATCCCTGCCCAGCCGGCAGCGTGGCGGGGCTGCAGCGGGAGACAGACGAGTCCGGCCTGGAGGTTTTTCAAGTGGAGATTAACCACTGAGTAGGTTGTTTTTATTTAAGATGCCATATGTCTCTTCCCTCTAAATATCTCTTCCATCAGATACCGCTGTGATTCCCACTCTGCCTCCCAACCCTGCCTTTGAGACACTATTGCAAACACTCCATAAAACCCTGTTAGATTGGAGATGGGAAATGCTCTGAAGCTCCTTCTGCCCCCTCCCTGCAGATGCTGGACCCAGACCCAGCGCGTGTGCAGCCACCCTGTCCACCCCACCGTGTGGTCAGGGAGTGGACACTGCCCCCAGGCCGGGCCCTGGCGCCCATTTGGCTCCCGTGACTCATTGGATTACGCTGCAAAATCCCTTCCCCGCCTGCGAAAAGGGGATAGCAGCGTTATCCTCTTCCCCTGCTGTGAGCTTCAATATATCAAGGATTGTGAGGCACTTAGTGCTATGTAAATGGGAGACGTATCAGCTGTGCCTCAGATAAATGAATTTCACTTAGATTGATGGGTGTGAAGCACTTCCAAAATTAGGCCTATTCTTCTTAAATCAAACAGTTTCCCCAAGCCAGTTCAGCTCCATTGATGTAGAGGAAGTCATCAAGCTGCGATTCATCATCCAGCTCAATCACAGACCTTCAACACGCTGACCCACTCTGAGCTTCCTCCTCTTGGCAGGGGGAGAGGAGCTTGGCCAGGCATAGGAGGAGCAGGACCCTTCTCCTCCATGCCTGGGTCATCCACAGCTTGGGCTGCAAACCCCTGTGCTCATTCTGATCCTTAGACCGCACTGTCTTTATGCCATTAAATGTTCTATAACATCACAAACGTCATTTCATTCAGCCAGCAAAGAGTAAATCTCTCTTATGCGTAGGAGCACCACCAAACTGCAGCTCGCTGAGTAAACCTGTAGTAAACCCACCAAAGTGTTTGTGGCAGCTTCTTCGCCTGCCTGGTGGGGCTGCCACCCATCCCAAGCCCATGGGAGGCTGGAGGGGAGCAGGTCTGCAGGCAGCCCATCCTCTCCAGGCTGGCAGTTCTCCTCCTCTCCGAGCCAAAGCCGAGCACCTCCTGCCTGCAAGGATCTGTCTGGTGTTTATGCGCAGAGCAGCTCGGCTCCCTCCAACTTTTTAACTGCAGATAATCAACAAAGCTGGGCAAATAATTTAGCGCGTATAATTTATTCTATGAATTTTGATTCTTTGCCCACAAGCAGCTTGTGCTGCTCACCAAGGTATTGGTGCTATGAAATTATGCAGGGGAGCTGCCGCCTTGGCCCGGGGCTGGCTCAGCCGGCTGGCAGCGAGCAGGACACCCTGAGCAGGCAGTGCTGGCCCGGGGCTTGTCCTCCATCAGGTGCCTCATCGTGTGGCATTTGTTCTGCTGGTGGCCTGGGAGGAATCCGAGCTGAGAGGGCAGGTAGGTGTTGCTAGCAGGAACTGTCCCCACACTGAGGACAGCAGTTCCCAGCCCCTGATTCAGGATTAGGCATCCAAAGAGGAGCTGCAGCAATCCAGCAGCTGAGAAATCGTCGGAACGTGGCCGCATCATCCATATGTTTGTACCAAACTGCCCCACGCTGGCATTAAATGAGGCTAAATATCCCTGGGAGCAGCAGTAAGCACAGCTGTGCTGTTTTCCCCCGTTGGCAGCGGAAGGAGATGCTGCTGCTGCCGCCGCCTCACGTGTGGCCACCGTGCCAGTGAGGAGCCTGCCCGAAATTCCGCTGTGGAAGCTGCGAGGTGTTCTGCAGCCGCTCTGGGCCGTGCCTTGTGTCTGTTGGGCCGGTCCCTGTGCCAGGCTCGTGCTCCCGTGGGCGCTGTCAAACATGGGGCAGCCGTGGGGACACGGCCACGGCCACACACGGGCGGCACGTGGCGCTGACGCTGTCCCCAACCCCTGCACGTCCAGCAGCGCCTTTGTGTCTGGCTGGAAGAGCTGACGCAAGTTTTCATTAACAGTTCCTCCGAGGGGGGAGTTAACGTGTTTGCAGGGAGAATGTGCGGCTGTAAATCACCCGCGGGCCCGTCTCCATCCCTGGCTGCTTGCCACCGCCGGCGGCAGGGCGTGCACGCGGCTGTCACTCCGTGGATGCCCTCCATCCCCTTTCTTTATCTCCTAAACATTGCAATCTTGTCGTCTGCAGCAAGAGCTACAGCCCTTCAACTTAAATGTGCCTGCCAAGAAAAATGTTGATTTTTTGCCTCCACCTACCTTCAGATATCTGATTAATTCAATGCAAGGAGCAAGGAATTAAGTTGGGGGTTTTTTTAAGCTGAATACAGAAACATTGATGTAGAAAACCACTGTGGCTGTTAGAGCTGCCTGGTGACTGAGACAGCCTTAGAATGCATTTTAGCTTGGCTTGGCATGCTGGCTTTGAGGAGCTAAATGGAGAAGTGAACTAATCCCAGGTCTTAATGAATAATGTTCAAATCCAACTTTCATTTTCCAGTGCGTCCATACATTCAAGAATGACTCACAAGGTGTTTGTTGTGCGGTGGAAGAATAGCCAAGCTGGGAAGGGTATTTTTATGTGTTTGTGAATCATTGTATATGATATTTTCCTCCACTGTGCCTCTCTGTCCTGGCAGTTTTCTGCAGAGAAATCCATTCAGCTGCACTGGAAATGTAGGCACTTTATAGAAAATCTTTAATAGCACCAGCACAAATGGATGGCTCTTATTTCCTCTCCACAAAGTGGCGATTTGCAAAACCACTGCTAACAAATAGTTACCTCCTCCCCCAAAACCATCAAATAAAGACCAATGGAGCCGCCTCCTGCCCCGATGGGTCAGGCAGAGCCTGGCACAGGGACAGGCCCCTCGTGCCCCCCAGGTCTGCCAAGCCACACACGCCCATGGATGGGGACGTGGGGGTGATGCCCAGGGATGGGGACATGGGGGTGCTGTCNCGTGGATGGGACATGGGGGTGAGGTGGGGTTGCACAGCCTGCAGCTCCTGCCCCAAGGGCTGGGTGTGGGAGCAGTGACTGCAGCGTGCAGCGGGGCTGGGTGAACACATGGCTGCACAGGTGCCAGTGTCTGTGCAGACACATATGGGAGAGACAGGGAACTGCACGGATCCCTTCCAACTCGCTCTGTCCTGGCTCCCGTGCCTGTTTGTTTTCTGGTACGCTCGTCTTGCTGGAATTTTTAACATTTAATTAGTCGAGCCAGCTGCTTCTGCTTTGCAAAGGGCTGGGCAGCTCTGCCTGGTTTCAAAGGCGAGTTTCTTTGTTCCCAGGATCCATCCAGGCTCCTGTGGAGGCACAGAGCCCTGATCCCACCGCTGTTGCTCTGGGCACTGAGCTCCATTGCTGGGTCCAGGGACGTGCTGGGAGCTGTGGGCTCTGCACGGCACTGCCAGCCGGGGCTCCAGCCTGGCTGGGATACCAGCGGAGCTCAGAGCTGCCATACGTCCCCTCTCCATCCCTCTGCACTGAATTGGAGCTGAGAGCAACCTTCTGCTCCACAGATTACTGTCCTGTGGAAACGGGATGGAAACCAGAGGACTCATGGAGGAGGAGAAAAGGCCCCAGAGGCGCCGTGCCGAAGGGCTCCGGGCATTGCCACACTCCCTTCTTGGGCCACCCTTCCTCACCCGGCCCTGGCAGAGCCCTCCCTCCTTCCCCGGTGCCCCCCAGCCCTGGAGGAGCACGGAGACACCGGCCCCATCCAGCGGCTGCAGGAGAGGCCGTGGGTTCGGGGACTGCAGCCTGATTATCGCCCATGAAAACACTTCTGAGGTGTTTGCCTGCAGAAAAAGTCAGTCCCTCAAATGTCAGGTGTCAGCAAAGCCTCTCTGCAGCCCCGGGCGCGCTCCCCTCTCCCGCTTCAAGTGACACAAAGGCCCCTGCACGATTCTATTCAGCCCAGATACCATCTCCAGCCTTTAAAGCCGAGAGAATTTTGCCTGAAAATAGAGATGTGATCTTTTTCCCGATCGTTCTAATCATTCCTTTTCCCCCCGGGAAATAAATTTTTAATTGTTCTTATTCTTCCATAGCACCTTTGAAGTGCTTTTGCATTCAAAGTCCAGGATAGAAGAATACTTTAAACTTTCCAATTTTCAGACCCTGCAAACCCATCGCTTCTGACATAAACAAACAAAGCCCAAACATGTTTAATGAAACAGTTTCAGTTTTCAAAATGAACTATTTTGTTTTGATCAAAAAGCCATTTGTAGCTCCAATCCCGAAGACGTTTTCCCAAAATCCATTTAAGCCAGCTCTAAAGACCCCTTTGCAGAGAGATGTGTGACGTGGGCTTCTTTGCCAGCCTGGATTCACTTCCCCTCATTAGAGCTGCCAGAAGTGAGACCTGGGTTTTGGGGGGATGGAGACCTCCTGTGCTGGTCACAGGTAATTCCCCTGACAGGGGGGACAGAAGTAGAGCCTGGCAAACAGCACCCAGGAAACAAAAAGGTGCATTTTCCCTCCGTTGGGAAGCACCGGGAAACAAAACTCTCATTTTCTCCCATATCCCAGTCCTTGCATCTCTGATCCAGCGCAGGGATTTCGGTCCTGGCCACATCTCCTGCTGCTGCCACATCCAGCTCTGGGCTGGGGCCAACAGCCCTGCTCTAGATGAACTAAAAATTCGTTTCTAGCCGGCGCTGCACCCGAAAGTGCTGTGCACGCAGTTGTTGCTGCCAGCGAGCTCATTAGCACCGCGGCTCGCCCGGAGCGCTCAGCGTGCCGGGGGAAGGAGCCCGGCCACGGCTGCGGAGGGGACACCAACAGCTCCCACCTGCCCGGCCAGGGGACAGCAGCCACCTCCCGAGGGCGGGACACCCACACGGGGCTCTGCAGGGCGGGTCCCGGGCTCGGGAGGGACTGAGCGCGGGGCAGAGAAGTGCAGCAAAAGCCGGGAGGTGTTTTCTGTGGCAGCAAAGTTGTGACCTGTTCGAAGGAGCCAGAGCTGCCCCACAGCGAGGAGGAGCGTCCCCTCCCTGTCCCATCATCCCTTCGAGGACCCGCAGCGTTTTCTCTGCACGAACCCCCGGGGGATTCCCTGCAGAGCTCCGGCCGCGGGGCGGGGAGCGGTTCCTCCTCACCCATCCCAATCCCACACCTCTGTTCATCCCTCAGGAATCAGCCCCCGGCCCTGCCCCGGGGATGGTGGCACCCAGAGAGCCCCCGGTGCCTGTCGCAGTGGCAGGGCCAGGAGCAGCATCCCCCCGGCTCCCGGCACAGCCGTGACTGCTGTCCCCACCCCCGGCTTCCCAAACACAGCCCGAGCTCAGTCCAAGGTGCTGCCTGAGGCTGGTCACTGTGTCGCTGCAGGGCTACACCCTGTTATCACTCCTCTGGCGCTGCTACCCTTCCAAGTGTCTCAATAAAAGCAGAAAAAAGAGCAGTAAAGTCGAGTGGAAACAAATCCAAGAGGGTTTGGCAGGTCTGACTTATGGGAAGAGATGAAGGAACTGAGCACACAGGCCTGCAAGAGAGGGCACATGTTCCTCCTGTGCTCTCCATCCTGGAGCGGTCCCACGCTCCAGCTGTGGGGACAGCGGGATGAAACTGCAGGCACGGATGTTTCCCCCTGTCCCCAGGCAGACAAACAGGTTGCTTTGAGGGGTTTTAATTTCCCCCATCACAGAGCAGCCGTGTGCCTTTCACACCGCGAGCCTTTACACACTTTGGGAAGCAGTTCCAGCGTGTTCTGTGGGCGCAGGGAGGTAACAGAAAGCTCTCGAGGAACCCTCTCGGCAGGGAAGGTTCCACCTTTGTGGTGCATCCTGCACTCCCCGGGGGCTCTGCCTCAGCATCCCACCCCCTCCTCACTCCCAAGGAACTCAGTTACTCTCAGTGCTTTCCTGTGGCTCCTCTCTGATGGAGCACTCAGGGTTAGATGCAAAACCAGACCAAAGGTCAAGCCAAGTCCTCGCCACAGGTCAGACACGGGGCGTGCTGCGGCTCCCGCAGGAGGGGGAGCAGGCGGCTGCTCCTGCTCAACGCCCACAGGCAGAAAGGCTCTGCCGAGCTATTTTTAGCCCCAACGTTGCAGAACAAGCAGCAGCTCCAGGCAATTGTCTGTTTTCTTTCTATTTTTTCCCCTCCTTGTCTCTTTTCTCAGATCTATCCCCCGGGAGCCAGGGCAGAAGGGCTGTTTCGGGAGGAGGGGGCTCCGGGTTGGGGACATTCCAGCCGCCGCCCTGGGGCTGTCCCTGGTGCCCTGCGGGATCAGAGCAGCTGAGCTGAGCTGTTTCTCTTTCCAGAGCACAGCAGAGGAGGGTGGTGTCTCACACAGCCAGGAAAACCCGCCCCCGGTCCTGCTCTGCCTTCGGAGGCAGCCGCGGGTGGAGGCGCTCAGGTGAAGGTCACCTGTGGGCTGGAATGTGAAAGCAGCCGGGGCTGGGGCCGGCACTTCCCTCCCGGAGCATCCCCGCGCTGCTGAGGGGCCGTGGTGGATTTGCAGGGAATTTGGCTGCTCTGTGCCATCCCAGCAGCAGTTCCGTGCCAGCTAATTGCATCCACATTATCTCTGGTCCAAAGAAAAGCCTGATTTGAGCCCCGTTCCTAGGGGAAGTGGCATTGCTGATGCACAGTCCTGCACAGGCTTTGTACAGCCTCAGACAGCACGGCTTGACATGAAACAAGCCTACACAAAAATAAATTGTATTGTATTTAAATATTCCTTAAGTCATTTTAATGTATTTAAGTCTTAATTCATCTTCTCAAAGTCCCTCTTCCCTACACTAATGTGATGTATTTGACAGAAAGATGAATGACGTTATTAAAGAGCCTCTCTGGCAAATTTCAGTAATAAAATCTCCCCCTTCCCCCCCTACCTCTCTCCTTTTTCACACACACAGACCTCTGCTTCCTTCATCCTCACAGATGATTCCTGGTTGCTGAAAGGGACTCCAGAACATTTCCCGAACCCTCCCCATGGGGATTATTTAACCCCACGTGTCCATGCCAAGGGATAGGGCCTGGCTGTGCTGTGCCATGTGCCCTTGGTGAGAGGAGCCTCCCACATCCCCAGTGCCCTCCTCATCCTCACCAGGACCCTCAGCCAGTCAGTGTGAGGGTGTCAGGGGCCCCCCAGCCTGAGCTTGGCCTTCCTCCACACCAGCCCCCCCCTCACAGCTCTGAATTTACACCCTGCTTCCCCGTTCCATCCTGATTTATCATCTCCAACACTCGGGAGAAGTCACACACATTAATCATCCCAGCTTTTAAACCATTTCCCCTAAATCATTTCCCACAGTGGGAGCCGTTTGCCCCCAGCCCCTGGATGTGCCGTCCCAGCTGGGATGGGTGAGCTCCGTGCCCCATCCCCGCCAGCCCGCCCATGGCTCTGCCACTGGATGGAGGGGGGTGACACAGGGACAGCCCTGTGGGGTCCCAGCTGGCTGGGGAGGAGAGGGAATCCCTCTGTCAGTGTGATCCCAAGGGCTGGAGGGAGAACCTTTGGCTCAGGCAAGGAAAAGGCAGCCTGGAGCTGGAATTACTGTTGGGGCAAGCACAGCATGTGGCAGCCTCGGCAGAGGGGATCTTGCCTGCTCCCCCCAGCTCAAGGCTGGAATGTCTCCCAGTGTCTCATGTTCCTGCTACGTGAGGGATTCTATTTCCCAGGCTTTTCCCTTTGCAAGTTTTGCCCTTTGCCCTGAACAGGAGGAATTTTACTAACTTTATCTTCCAAACCCCCACACACAGAGGAGAGGAGAATAAAAGAATGTCATGACCTCATCCACCTGACCCGAGCAGCAGAGGCAGAGGCTGCACACTGGAATGTTCCCATTTCTGCCCAGGATGTGTGGAGTGGCAGCCACAGAGCTGTCAGAGCCCTGCACTGGGGTTCTCAGCTGGGCTGGAGGCGGGAAGCAGCAGCTCATCCCGAGGGTCCTGCCCTGATCCCACAGCTCAGGGTGCCAGAGGGGGAGAACAGATGAAAAGAGGGATTGCACAAGCAGCTCAGTGCCACAGAGACATTTGGGGTGCCAGGCTGGAGGGCAGAGCCACAAGCTGCCCCACAGGATTGCCAGCACTGAGGGAGCTCCCGTGGGAGAGCAGGAGCTGGGAGGCACCGGGTCACACTGGGTGAGACCCAGGCCCACCCCCCCTGCAGGAGCACCTTGCTTGCAATAAAGATGAGATCTGCTGCTCTCTGGCTGTTTAGACCCTCCAAAGCTTCAGTGATCCACCTAGATTAGGCCTCAACAAGCTGAATTTCTGCTCCAGGTAGTGCAGCTGCTCCTCGCTGAATAAAACATGCGCTCACGCTGCTGCGCCCCGAAGACAAGCTCCGAGAAACCTTTTATTTCTCTCTCTATTCATGCACACGCTGACTTTTTTGGCAAACGCCTGCCAAGAGGGGCCCTGCTTGTTGTTCCTCTCAGGTGACTCCATGCAGGGAACGATGCTGCTGTTTTCCTTCCCGGGAGTGCTCAGCCACCAGTGGGTCCTGCTCGGTGCTGCCTTCCAGAGGGATGCACTCCCAGCGTGGAGCCACACGGGGCTGGGGCTGCTGCTGTCCCCAGGTGCTCCTCAGTACCAGGGGAATGGCAGGGATGGTGACAGAGCAGCTGAGATGGGATGGGCACAGCAGGCAGCTCCGGGATGGGATGGATATTCCAGCCGTGCCTGTCAGTGTGTGCCAGGGGAGCAGCTCCGTGTTCTGGGCTGTGTTTGCACACCCACACCCCTGGGACAAACATTATCCCTGTCCTCTGAACTCGCCAGGAGCCTGAAACCCCCGTGCAGCTCAACAGCCAGAGAGAGAGCCTTTCCATAAACACGCTGAGATCTGTTTGGCATCTGCTCCCATAATGACACAGCAGCTCATTACAGCTTGTGACATCCCACTGTAAACAGAACACTGTGCAACCCTGTAATTTCGGGAGCTAGATCAGGTACTCATGTGCTTGCATAATCCAAAACATAGTGGCTTTCAAGCTGAGTTTTCCTTTTTTTTTTTATTTTTTTTTCCCTGGCTTTCCGTGTCTTCTCTTCTGGTTGACATGGTTACAGGATCCTGAGGATGGGGTAACAGGAGATACATGGGTTTGGGTAGACTCAGAAACCCACTGATGCCTCCTGGAAAAGCAGGAAAGGCAGCAAAAGCAGGAAAAGCAGGAAAAACAGGCTGCTTTGAGACAATTCAGCTGCTTCTCCTTCTTCCATGTTTCCCCCTCTGTTTCTTATTTCCAAATGGAGATTCACACAAAGACATCACTTACTTTCCCAAAGCCTTCCACCCACTGCTGCCTTTTCCCTGCCCAATCTCACAATTCTCTGCCTGTGCCATCACCATCACCTTGCTGTGACTCACTGCCCCGGCAGAGGAGACCCAGGTGGGGACAGAACTGGTGGTGGGAGTGAGGGCTTAACAAAAAACAGAGATGCAGGCAAAACTGTTCCTAAATTGGATGCTTTTCACGGTTCTTCCAAGCAATGTCTGCAGTACTTTGAGATTATTCTCTCCCGGGGGGCTTCATAAAAGCTGTAAATACTCCAAAGAGCTTTCAAGGTTGGCCTTGTGACAGTTCAGTTCCAGAGAAAATTTATGCTAATGTGCTGCTCCGTCACCATCCCGGAGCCCTCGCTGCAGAGCGTCTGTGCCTTCCCAGGAAAGATTTCACATCCTGGTGTTTTGCTAAAAGTTAAACACATCCAGGCTTTGAAGCTGAAATCACCTGGTAGTGGCTCCCTTCCACCATATCCCATCTCCAGGATTTCTTTAAAGACTGCAAATCCAGTTTTGCAGGAGCTCTGAGTCCTGCTGGGGTGAGTGGGAGTGGGATGCTGTGCCATGGCTCATGTCCCACACGTGCTGACCTCCAGCCTGCTGAATTCCAGTTGGGATCTCTTTTCAGCAGCTTTCCCTTTCATATCCATGGAGCTGAGGCCACACACCTCCAAGCCTTGCAGAAATCAACAGAGCCAAGGGAGCTCTGGAGGAGAGTCTGTGCTGGAAGAGGAGCAGGAGGGTGTAAATCCCATGGCAGCAGGGCTGGAGCACAGCCCCTCCAGGGGCAGCAAAGCCCCTCCAGGGGCAGCACAGCCGGGCCGGGGGATGGCCTCAGGGGAGTGGTGGTGTCACCACACCAGGAGCACCAGCCTGAGCCCAAAGCTTGAACCATCTTCCCTTCTGAGATGGGTTTGCAGCTCCCCTTGGTGGAGGGAAGTGGGGGGACAAGGGACAGCCTGCCCAAAACTGGGAAAAGGACTTTTGGGTTCCATGGGAAGGGAAGTCCTCACAGTCCTCCCCAGAAGCTATTTTACCCATCCAGAAGCTCACAGGGTTTGGGGATCCGTGGATGAGTCTCCAGGGTGGGATGTTGTGTATGGCTGTCTCGGTACAGTGGTTTCTGCAGCGATCAAATTCTTCCATCCTGGTGAAAAACAGAAGTGCTGAGGTTGCACAGAATCCCAGTTCCCCCAGGAGCCACTGCTGGGCTCAGCTCTGCAGCAGGGCCCTGTTCAGAGGGCACCAGCTTCTTCTCATGGTCTGGGTTAGTGCTGAAATTCCTCTCTCCCCTCCTTCTGTAGTGTCCTTTGCCATCAGCCCCTGGTACTGCTCAGGGTTGATATTTGGCATCAGGATGTGCCAGGAACATCCTCCCATCCCTCTGCTGGGGTGAGGCACTTCCCAAATCCATCAGAGCTGCCAGACCCACCCCGGCCAGGGGAGGCTGGGATCCCCCAGGGACCCTGCTGAGGCTGTGGCTCTGGGGACAAGGAGCACTTAAAAGTTTCCAACAGAGGGGAAAGGGCTCCAGCAGAGGAAAAGCCTCTCGTGCAGGTGCAGCTCTGTGGGAATAACACCCCATGCTATGGGACTGCCTGTGCCCAGGGGGAGATCCGGCTGCAGAATCCCACCAGGGCTGTGCTCTGGAGCAGACCCAGCAGTGCCCAGGATTAACAGATCTGCATTGATTTTTTGTTTAACTTCCCATTTATTACAGCGCTGTGGATAGAGATTAACCTCTGCTGTTTGGTATTTATTATTGCCTCACCTGCTTTCCAATGGCAGCCCAAGGTAAAGGAATAATGAACGGGGAGCTCTGCCTGGCTGTGCTGTGGCTCCGAGGAGGATCCCTGGGATCTGGGATGCTCCTGGGATCCCTGAGGCTCTCCCCGAGTCCAACCCCACACCTGAGTCAGAGCGAGCTGGTGCCTCCCTCCCCAGGCAGATCATTAATAATGATTAATAATCATTAATATGCATCCCTGCCATGCCTCAGTCTGGGCTGTGCTGATCCTGATTGATCAGGGACGCCTCGGCCCGGCCCCGCTGGGCCCTCACGTAACGAGTGCAGCACGCTGGAAAGAGGGGAATTACTCTTGACACTGGGATTATATCTCTGCCAGCAGCATCAATATTCTATTAAAGATATGTGATAATATAACACTAATTGCCAATCGAGGGCCATTAACGGCAGCCTACAAACAGCGCTTCGATCTCACCTTTCAGATTAAAAACACCGCAGTGATTTCCTGTTCCTCCTGCTTCATTCCTGTGTTTTCTGCCCATGCATAATGCAGCAATGCAAATTGCCAACCAGTGCCCAGACAACTGCTGCCTTCCCCTCCCGTCCAAGGGTAAGGGATTCCTAAGCCTGGAAGGAGGCAGGGAGGACATGAATCATGTCCCCGAGCCAAGAGCAGAGTGGGGGGAAAGTCCTTTCCCGTTCCCGTTTGGCCAAGGGCCTGAGGGCATCATCACAACTTGCGTGGGAAGAACCAGGGGCAGCCCAGCCCTGCCAAGGTCTGGTGATTCCTCACTGAGCCTTTGCCTCTGCCAGATCAGCAAATCCCCATCTCCATAAGGAGCACGCAGGGATTTACTGCCCCCTCTGTGCAAGGCACTGCAAGGCTGGGGAGTTTCTGGGGTACGAACAGGCCGGTTTGGGTCTTCCAAGGCTTCAGGGCTTGGAGACATTGGCCTGAATTCAAAGATGTTTTTTATTCCTTTATTTTTTCCTAAGGCTGTGCAGGGTAAACAACCCACACCAGTGGTCACAAAGTCAATTTGAAACAAAAAACATTAACTCCAAAATGCCCATCCTGCAGGGTCAAAGCTGCCCCTGCCATCAAGCCTCAGTGCCCAAAGCCTCAGAATGTTTGGCAGAATGAGGGACTGAAAGGCAAAAACAGGCTCTGGGGCATCCCCGCAGCCCCCTCGGGAGGGATTCCTGGTGAGAACAGCAGGAGGAGGGAACACTGTCCTGAGGAGAGGCAGGAGTTGGATCCTCCCTGTGCTCCCAGCTGCTGTCAGTGCCCGGCGTGGCTCAGCAACGCTCTCAGAGCACAGGACTGAGGAGCTGCTGAGAAATAAATGTGCAGTGATGGAGCAGATGAACCTCCCTGGCAGGACACAGGGGAGGCTCTGCCCACGCTGCCAACGCCTCTCCAGGGCGGCCTCGGCACCGGGAACTCCCCGAACATTCATTTCCAGAGGTGCCAGCCCTGCATTATTGTAATGAGACACAGGAATATTCTCTCAGTTCCACCAGCTATAGATTGAAGCCGCAAAGAGAAATCGTCTGAACCTCCATCTGATCAATCTTGTCAAAACATGTTCATTTAATCCCTTACAAATGAAAGGAAGATGTGTTTAAAATGTCATCCTTGGGGTCTGGGAGCCCCGTTCCTATAAATCAGTCAACCCAGGTAAACCATGTTATTTAGGAGCTCTTTGACAGCAGACGTGCCAGAGACATTTTTAAACTATGCACACAAGGTTTACATCACCTCAGACGTAAAATTATTCTCTTTTTCCTTTCGTTTTACCTTTCCATGACTAAGTAGCAGCACGGGGAGGGGGTGGGTGGGTGAGGTCACACAGGGACACGTGCAGCTCACAGGGCAGCACTGCAGGGTGAGCCCCAGGACTGGCATGTCCCAGATGTGCCAGCAGGGACGGGAGATGTGTCGGGCACTGCCTGACTCAGCCTTCCCCTGGCTCAGCAGCCAGGTGTGCCCCGGGGCCGGCCCACGGACACACGGGCACTCCGCGGTGACACCACCCCCGGAGCAGCAGCGTGGGAAACACGGCTGCCCTCGCCCACAGCAAGGTCGCTGCTCTCCAGCAGGGGCAGCTCTCCAAAATCAGCGACCTGGGAACGTTTTCTGTGCCGCCTCCAGGAAGGATTGACCTCGCAGCCCCGCCACGGGCTGGGGAGAACCGGGAGCTGCAATTTTCTTTGCGCGGCTGGGCGAGGAGCTGCACCTCCCGAGCCTGGTTTGGCTGCTGGGCTCGGCACCCTGCAGCCTCGCCAGAGCTGAGCTGAGGCAGCCCTGACGCCCCTCCAGGTGCCCAGAGGAGCTCACAGCACACCCCACAACCAGAGCCCCCCAAGTGGGACTCCCAGGGGATCCTGAGCTCTCCTGGGCCACCCCTCAGTGTCCGTTTAGCAGTGAAGACGTTTGACAGCTGTGACAATGGACAGGGATCAGTCGGGTTCTTTATTGGTCTTGAAGGTGCTTATATTTAAAACAATTTGTTAGTCTCCCCATGATTTACTGCTGCGCTGGAAAATGGGGCTGAGTATTGATTCTTTGCCTTTTCTATCACAAATGGGTGTAATGTTTTATAGTATGTCAGAATAATAGCAGTGGGCACTTTATCAATGTCAAATGTTAAAAATGATCAGCTATTGTGATGTAGGAGATTAAATATGAAAGCTTGATGGGTATATAAAAGCAAAATGGCAATAATAAAGGGATTTTTTATGTTCAACTCGTTGCTCTCCCAAATCTACCTGGGGAGCCGTTAGAACCAATGTGCTGATCAGTGACACGTCACCAGGGGTTAAAGGATGGCAAAGTCCTGCCTTTGATTCCCGTGGAGCCTTTGTGTGACCCAGCTGGTTCAGGGGCCAGAAGATGAACCCTGCCCTTCCCTGCCAGGACTCTGCAGAGTTTTGTGTCCTGTGAGTTGGGCATAAACCCAAAACTTGCAGCTGGGACACCCATCAGGCACCCCAGAGCCCTCCTGTCCCCAGAGGGAATGAGCCCCCAGGAGCACAGAGCTCCTGCACGGAGAAGGGCACAGACAGGACAGCCCAGGGTTTGTGCAGAGGGAGCTGAAGGACTGCAAGGCTGTAAACCCTGAGGGATCTGGGGCGTGGTGCACACAGAGCCCTCTGTGATGAGCCCAAAGCAGACCAGAAAATTGCATGTTTCTCATTGTTCCCACACTCCTGTAATCCAGACGAGCAAATTAATTGCAGAGTCACTTAATGCACTGATTGGATGAGCTGCAGGAACTGGTGCCAAGCAGTTGGCGAGGACACGACCCCGGGACCGCAGCAGGATGCAGCTCCCACTAAAAGTGCTTGGCAGGATGTGAGCTACACCTACATGGGATTTTTAAACTCACAGCACCAAGACCTTTCCATGAGGACATCTTCAAGACTAACTAGTTCTTAAATTTTTAACATCTGAAGCACAAGCATCTGCGCCTTTGCTGTGCACCCAGCACGGCCCGATGAGCAGAGCTGGTTTCAGCTGGCTGCTCCAGCAGCTGTGCCAGGGCCCGCTGAGCACAGAGAGGCAGGAGAGGCTGTTTCAAGAGCAGAGAAGAGCTTCCTGCAGCACAAGTGCAAGTTGGAAACCTCAAGAGGAGTCTGGACTCGGTGAGCAGGAAAGAGCCTCACCTCCATGCCCAACTCTGTGCTCACCTCGGGGCTTCCTCACTGCCCCGTGCTCTTGTCCAGAGGAATTGCTGCAGGTCTGCCAGCAGCCACCTCTCTGCAGCCCTGTTATCTAATACTGCTAAAAATAATCCTCCCTCACTGCTCCTGCCCTCCCTGCAGCACTCAGACCTCCCCCCAGCACTCCCCAGTGCTCCCAGCACAGACCTTTTATAGCCACAGCAGGGCTAATTCCTGCCAGCCTGCTGCAAATCCTGCTCCTGGCAAACAGCTGGGCTCCCCCAGCAGCCCGGGCTGCCCTCGGCTCCTGGGCACCATGGAGGGGATGCAGGGTGTGCCAGGGATGGGATATTGGGCAGCCCCAGGGATGGGATAGTGGGCTGTCCCAGGGATGGGATGCAGGGTGTGCCAGGGATGGGATATTGGGCAGCCCCAGGGATGGGAT
>VXBB01003594.1:215165-226950 GCA_013399915.1 Illadopsis cleaveri | reverse complement strand
CCTGGAAACGGGAGCGGCCGCCGGCTCGGGGGGCTGGAGCCGACAGGAGGAGGACGCGGCGGCGCTGGGCTTGTTCCAGTCGGGCTCTCCGTGACACAGAGCCAGCGGCGCCGCCGTTCCCTCTCCATGATCCGCAGCTCCGAACGCACCGAAACGCGTCTGGATTTCCTCTGCAAACATTGCTTGTTCTGCTGGACTGTTTGCTCCTCGTCAACACAGGGGAAATTTGTCCGGGTGCTTCAACACCTCGAGAGCAAACAGTGTGTGGTTATTTAAGCAAAAAAAGCAAACACTTCTTCCACTGAAACGCGGAGTTAAAAAAGGCAGGGGAAGGAAGGGAAGTGCCTGTACCCTGTGAGAGGTGCAGAGCACCGGGACCACCCTGGCAGTGCTGGGACAGTCCGCTCCATGCCGGGGCAGCACACAGGGCTGGCTGGCTTTGACACAGTCCTGCCCCTTTTTGGGAGCCTCTGCTTTTGTCCCTGCCCTGCATGGGGTGTCACAGCCTCTGGGCAGGGCCACCCCAAGGCACCACAGGTTTGGAGCCACTACTGCCACAGCTCAAACCTTTAATTTTATTTCTTTCTCTACTTTCACTAAAAAAACCCCGAACCTCTGTTTCAGTTTCCTCTGATTCCATAAAGGAATATCAGTTACACTGTGAGTCCAATTTATTCTTTTCTATGTATTCATTAAATTCCAGGTTGTTACTGTGCTATTTAATGGAATTGATGGTGTAATTAAGCTACAGGCAGACATTAACCACCAGAACCGTCAGGGAGGTTTAGGATCCTTTACTGCTCTGTTCCCAGTGTTATATGGCTCCTGGTTTCATAATGATGACTCCAGGCAGTTGTACCCAAATATCCCCTGGCCTCCTCAGAGTGAGCCCAGTCTTACCCCAGTGAGCCCCAGCTCCAGGTTCCATAAGGTGGGAATGATGATCTCAACCCTCTGCTGGGGGCTGGAACAGGGAGGGGACAGTCTGGGACAGTCTGTAAACCACTCTGAGGTTCACCCGAGGGGAGATGTGCTGCTCTCAGAGGCAGCAGAGGCACAGACATGAGCAGCTCCAACACGTGTGCCGGTGCCTGACCCCATTTCCACTCCTGTGCAGGGAACTGGATCCCGTTGGACGCTGCTGACAGTCCTGCCCAGCGCTCTGTCCTGTGCCAAAATCCTCCTTCCTGCTCCACAATCAGGTCTGCTCTGGTCCCTTCCCTCCTCACTGAGGGCAGCACAAACCACAGGCATGGGCTGGAGCACTCCCACCATCCCCCATTGCCCCCAAAGGCAGCACCCAGAGGCTCAGAACCTCCCCAGCACTGGGTGCTTCCCTCCTCCCTGGCTCTGAGCACCCCCCGTGCTCCTCCAGCACCTCTGGCTTCCACCAGGGGCTGTGGAACCCCCCAGCACATAAACACTGCCCGCTGGAATTTGCCTGTGCCAGGAGGAGCAGGGCTGGGCTCTGCCAGCCGAGGAGGAGATGTCCAGGGCACAGCTGGTGAGGGGCACCCACGCTCCACAGGGACAGCCACGGCTCTTCCCTGCCTCCTGCCCGAGGCTGAACCTCCCGGAGGCCCTGGGGATGGAGGTGAGGCCGTCATAACAACTGCCTCTGCCTTCAGAGATCGCTCCCCCAGCCTGATCTGCCCGGAGACATCAGCAGCTGATCACACGGCCAGATTTGCACTAATTGGCTCTCTGGAGTAAAGTTACCCGGGATCTGCGTGTCCTGGGTGCTCAGCAGGCAGCGATTTACAGCCCGACAGCTTCTCTGGGATGTTCTAACAGGGATGAGCTGCAGCCACCAGCCACGGAGCCAGGGACCCTTGCCAGACTGCAAGCTTTAGGGAAAAGACTCGGCTTTTTAGGGGAAAACTGTGTCTGTGGAGTGTGCCAGCAGCTGTGCACAGCCCAGGTGTCCCTGCAGGTCACAGCCCCTCGATGCTCTGGCTGTGGGTGACCACAGTGGCACGGCATGAGGGCGTGGTGGCTTTTCTGAGGGGATGGACCCAAAGCAGGAGTGGGTGTGCTGTGGGAAAGGACAGTTCCCATGCCTGCCTGCAGGACCAGGAGGGCTGGAGGGGGTCTTGTGGAGCACAACCCTGTACCCCAGTGCTGAGGGAAAAGGGTCTTTGGGCTCCCTGGGTGGCCAGTTCTGCGTCCCTCCTGCAGCCGTCCAGCAGCACCAGCAGATCTCACCCCACCAAACTCAGCTGGTGTCCTTGGAGTGGCCCAATGCCATCTTTCCATGTCTTTTTTCCTCATTTACCTTCTGTAATACCATATATTTTGTGGGGCAGGAATCTCAAAGGCACCCCAACACGATGTTTCCCGTATTTCCCCACTAGTTAAACAGGGAAATGACTCTTTTGTTTTACTGCAGCTTCAGCTGAAAAAATGGGGACTAGGGAAAATCATGCAGAGCAGCCAAGTTAGTAGGTTTTTTACTATTATTTTATAAATCGGTTTTCTTTACTGAAAACACCTCAGAAAATCTCCGAATCATCACCTGGGTGATGGGAGTTGGTAACTTGGAGAGGGGGCCCTTCTCCAGGGCAGGATTTTTAATAACTTCCTCACCGCAGGAAGCTGTAAGAGAATCTCAGCTGGAAGATTTTTTTCACCCAGCTGGATCTTGCAGTCTTCTTACATCATTAACTCAGTGAGATAATTTCTGAAGAGCGGTTTGTTGGGAGCTGGTTTGATTTCCTTCCTGACAAACCTTCCAGGTAAATCTCGGCGCTTCTCTTTGTTTTCCAAGGGAGAACAAAGTCTCTGATGTGACAATCACCGTGTCCTGCCAGGCCAGCGCGCTTGTCCCAGGGTGGGGAGCGCAGATGACAAATTTTGTGGCTCCTTTGGGGCGGCAGGGGCTGTGCCTGGTGGATCCTGGCTGCTCTGCTGCCGCTCCTGGAACGCTGACGGTCCCGGCGGGACGCTGGGGCAGCAGCAGCAGCAGCTTGGAGCCTCCCGGTGCCGTGTCCTGCTCCTCAGCTCACGCTTCACTTGGCAGGCTGGAGGCTGAGAAGAAATGTTTCTTTCACAGCACATTACCAGCAATCACAGTCTTTCTTTCTTCTTTATATCTAAAGAAATCCTCGCTATTGCCAGGGCCAGAGGTCAACGCTTTCCTTTCTGCTGCTCTCACTGCCACACGTCTGCTCGGCTTCTCCTCCTCCACGGCTCTGAAGTTTGTAACAGGTTGGGGATTTTTACCTTATCTTCAGCTGAGCACTTGGGATTCGATTTTTTTTCTTTATACTTCCTTTCAAGAGCCCTGCAAACAAGACTCCAGACTCTGGGAGCGTTTGGGCACCCATCCACCTCCTGAACCCTGTGAGTCTGGCCAGGTTCTGCTCTACAGAAGTAACACAAGGTCATATTTTAAGCCCGTAGCAAATTATAACTGGAAAATGACCCTTCAGCCATGAGTTTCCCAGGTAACCCAAGTGCTGCTCTTGCATTGCTTTTAGATGAGTTGCCTTTTAATTCTATCAAGCACTGGCTTGATCTCACAGCACAGGGAAGGATAAATATTGCTCCTGCTCCAGGAAACAAAGTGGCTTTGGCTGGGAAAATGTACCTTGGGGGAAAATTGGTCTGGCCTGGCTGTTATGGATGAGACAGGTGGGGAGGGAATGGGGAATCTCTGTCAGGGGCTGCTCCCCTGCACGCCAGGGCCGGTCCCGTGACTCCTCCCTGGCTGAGGGATGACTTGGGACTGGCAGGGGAAGCCGATCTCCATCAAACCCCAATCGTTTGTCACTGTGCAAGGAGCAGCGACAAGGAGGACAATTAGTGAGAGCGGGAGGTGTTTATGATGTGGAGCCGCGCCCATTAGCCGAGTGTTTATCACGGGGTGTTTGCCCATCCCTGAAGGGCAATGAGGGAGTTTGGTGGGGTCAGGGAAAGGCCTTGCCATCCTTCTCCAGAGCCTCAGCTTTCATTAAAAAGATCACAAAAGTAGAATAATAAAGCAGTTCTCTGCTGTGACTTGTGGCAAGGCCATCCTGAGGCAGCTGATGCCCCCTGGGTTTGCAGAGAGCCTGGAGCAGGATCGTGCAGATGAGGAGAGCCAGAGCCTGGAGTGGGCAGGGGATGCCCCATTTGTGTGTGGGGTTCAATCACTGGAATCTGCAGCTGTGGCCACCAAAGAGCCACCACACTGCCACTGCTTTTAGCACTCTGGCCGCACGGGGCACAGGAGGGGTTTAATTTCTTTAAGTGCAGCCTCATTTTGCAGATTTGGCTCAGAACATTGGATTTATCCAAAGCAGAACAAAAACCACGGGGTCGCCACAAGGAAGAACTGTGAGAGCACGTGGCATCTCCTTCCTCCCCAGGAGCCTTGAGCCACTTGTCCCCAAGGACAACCTCTGGCCGTCACCACCTCAGTCACTCCTCCCTTTCGAGGAGCAGAGGAGTTGCCCACGTTTGGCACAAGCTGTCCCCCTGCTCAGCCTGGATTTCCCAGCGAGGCTGAGGCAGAGACCTGGGCTTGGCAGAAACCGTCCCAGGGACCTGGGCTTGGCAGAAACCCTCCCAGACACCTTCCCAGAGACTTTCCCAGAGACCTTCCCAGGGACCTTCCCAGGGCCCTGGGCTTCCCAGAGACGTGTCCCATTTTCTGCTCTCTGCTCTGGCAGGGCTGGGGAGCCCACAGAGAGGATGCACTGGGGCGTTCCCTGCCCCGAGCTCCACTCCTGCCTGTATTTGCTGCACCTGTGGGTGGATGTGGGAGCCTTTGATCACCCGGGATTACTGCAGCATTATGAGCTCTCAGGCAGCAGCGGCTGCTCTGGATACAAAAGTGGGTCATGCACGGTGCTGTGCCTGTCCGGGGGCTCTGACTGCAGGGAAAGGGGGAGGAAGAGGATGGAGGGAGGGGCTGGGGCAGGGCTTGTGTGGGGCAGGATCAACTTCAGGTCCTGGGAGCTTGGCCGGGTGTGCTGGCAGGGCTGCCCGGGGGCTCCAGGCTCTCTGCAAGTGGAGGATTGCTGTTTGCAGACATAAGGAGGAGATGTGGGAGATGGAGGCATGGCCAGGCTTTTCCCTGCCCGGCTCTCAGCTCCCTCCTCTCCCCAGCCCTGCAGAGGGGCTGCTGGCAGCTGGAATCCCACATTCCCTCAGATGTGTTCTCCTGCTAATGAAATAATGTAGGAGACATCGTTCCCCGTCACTTCCAGTTCCACCCCCCCGTGCCAGAGCCTGCCAGTGTTCCCCTCCTGCAGCAGGGTAACAAACCTCTGCTAAAAAGAAAGGCCATTAATAATAATTACCACAAAGAAGAAAAAAAAAAAAATAAACCTCTCTCTTTCTCTCTCTCTTTTAATGAGTCCTAAAAAAATAAAAGTTTCTTAATTGAAAAACTTTCTAGTTTGGAGTCAGCTCCAGCACTTCAGAGCAGCCCAGGCAGCACCAGCAAGAGAAGATGAAACAGAGGGATGGGTCAGACAGTGCCTGACGGGGGCTGAGGGACAGACCTCAAAGCCAGGGGCACACGGACACCGTCACTGACGTTCAAGGAACCAACAAAGCACTAATTGGGTTGGAAGGAGGCGGTAGGTGGAAAGAACCAAGGGGAAAACAGCTTTGGAGCAAACATCATTAGGAAGAGAAGTTCAGGAGAGGAAGAGGAGCTGGTCCTGAGCGGTGGAGCCAAGCAAAGGGGGGGCTCCCAGAGATCCCCCAGCACTGCTGTGCCCACAGCTGGGATCAGCAGGCTGGGGCCTCTCCTCCTGCCTCTGCCAGGGCTGCAGGGGCTCAGGGGGATGGTGCCAGGGCAGGGGAGAAGCCTGTCCATGGTGTGGGAGGAGGCAGGTGGCTCCCTGAGCAGGACCTGTCCCCACAGGGTCTTATGCAGAGCCTGTAATTCAATTCTGAGCAGAACTCATCGAGGCCAGGCAGTAATCTGCTCTCCTCTGGAAGGGGCCGGAGGATTTATGGACCCACCTGTCTGGTGGTGAAGTGCCCTCCTGGTAAATGCTGTGCTAAGCGTGCGTTCATCTTCCTCCCTGGCAGCAGCCCTGCAAGGACAGGCACTGAGAGCAGGAGAGGGAGCGGGGAGGGAGGGACAGCAGGGACAGTAACCTGCCTGGATGACCACTGTCCATTCCAGGCCTGGCTGCTGACCCACAGGACAATTAAAGGGGCCCCAGGACAATTAATTTCAGCCATTGCCCTGGGGCAGGAAGGCTGAAAACCACGAGCCATCTGCATGCTGGCACCAGCTCATTTCCTTTTCCAGCTCATAACTAATGAGCTAAAGCTTTATCAGCTGCCCAGACAGGCCCCACTGCCGGGGCAGCCACTGCCCCCATCCCCACGGGCCGTGGAGAACGGCCAGGGCACCTCTGAGCTGCGAGGGCTCATTTCCTGCTGCTCCTCCTGCAGCACTCACAGCCTGGCAGCCGCCCAGCCCCGGGCAGAAAATGCCTCCCCTGAGCCGTGACTGACGGCCTCACATTCGGCTCCTCACCGGCGGGATCAGCCAGCCGTGGGATCCGGGCTGTGCCAACGAGCTCTGCCCAGGGGCAGCGGTGTGCCCTCTGTGCCCACAGTGACCTGAGGGGACACTCCAGCCCCGTGTGCCCACAGTGCCAGTGCCCTGCAGCCCATCCTGTCCCTGGGCACTGTGCTGGGCACCCGGGGATGGCTGCAGCCCCTCAGGACACCCTCAGAACGCCCAGTGTGCAGAAGACATGGAGATCCAGCATGGGCTCAGCCCCTGGACACTCTGCTGTTCCTCTCCCACCCCTTCCCACATTTCCAGTTTTTGTGCCCTTGCTCATTACAGCCTAATTACGGCATAGCCCAGACAGAGCTACCAGAAGCCCAAAGTACCCATTTCATTATCTTTATGCAGGCAAATGTTTTTCTCTTCCAACACCCCCCTGCTGCACCGGCCCTTAAAGCAGCTCCACAAATCAGACATTATCATCATTGGGATAAATGGTGTAAGGAAGAAAAGGGATACAACAGTCTGTGGCAAAGTTACCATCAGGCTCTGCCTCCCAAATTGGCTCAGAGAAATTAGCAGGAAGGAAGGAAGGATCAGACAAAATGATAAACCTGCTTACCTGCTCATTAATTTAATCTCTTCTTTTTTCCTCCCCTCTTTCAGCCTCGTGGTTTCTGTAACTGTAGTGAACAGCAAAGTCCTAGATGAAAGGGAGACGACATCTGGAAGCACAAAGATTAAAGGAGAGTTTTTAGGATTAGCCTTTGATTTTTTTTTCAATTTTTTTTTTTGTCTTTGGGTTCTGGTGATTATTGCTGCTCCTCTCTGAGCAATCCTTCTGGGTGCGTCTGAGGGAGCACACGGGCACTCCAGCAAGTTCTGGGTGTTTTTCCAAGGACACAGCAGTAAACGTGCATCAGCCCCTGCTCCCTTTCCCCCAGCACAGCTGGGAGTGCTCCCCTCGGGCAGGCGATGCGGTGCCTGGAGTCTGCAGGGATGACAAAGCCACCCCTAATTCACTTGGGCTTGGATTTATGATCAGGACCTGGCTGGGGATGGCCCAGCCAGGCACAGCCCTGGGGCAGGAGGGCTCCTTCCTTCAGCACTGGAATGTTCCTTCATTTGGAACAGCTTTTTCCTGTTGAATCGGCCTTTTGAGTCCTGCCTGGAAACCATCTCAGCTCCTGGAAATGCAGACCCAACACTGACTGTGCAGTGCCAGTGGATGCTGAGCCCCAGCAGGGCACAGGCAGGATGGGGAGGGTGACTCCCCCCATCTGCACAGAGCCACGGTGGCCAGGCAAAGCCAAGCACCACCAACTGATCAGCTTTTGTTTTGTCAACATCCCTGGAGTGCTTCCAAAGCCAGCACCAGAACAAACAAACGAAACTGCAAGCCCTGGTGAATTTCCTTTCTGGAAAAGCAAATTATTTCCTTGCTAAGGAAAACAACTGGAGGCAATTGCTGGGAGCCTGGAGCAGCACCTGCCCGGCTCGGCTCAGCCCGGGTCGGCTCAGCCCGGCTCGGCTCAGCCCAGCCCAGCCCAGCCCAGCCCATCCCAGCCCCCGTGTCCTCATTCCCCGGCTCCCGGGTGCAGCGGGAGCGGCGGGCGCGGGTCGATGGAGCCGCAGGGGGAGGCTGTGCCGGGCTGGGAATGTGATTTATGATCTCACAGCCAGCCTCAAGTGCCGCGCTTGGGCTCTGGCTGTGCCGGTGCTCGGCGAGCAGCCTCCAATTAGGTGACCCCCCAGGTCTCCCTATTGATTTTGGGGGGAAGGTGTACTTTTCTCATTACGCCTTTGGCAGCAGCGCCGGCAGGGCTGGGCCGGGGGGCCCTGGCGGGGGAGCAGCTCTGGAGGGCAGTTCAGGGGGCTCTGGTGGCCTGGCAGGGGGGGGGGGGACANTTGCACCGTGGGCTGTGCAAACACAGCGGGACAGGCTCCAGGGCCCGTATTTACCCTGCTCCCGGG
This sequence comes from Illadopsis cleaveri, assembly GCA_013399915.1. Classification (NCBI taxonomy): domain Eukaryota; kingdom Metazoa; phylum Chordata; class Aves; order Passeriformes; family Timaliidae; genus Illadopsis; species Illadopsis cleaveri. The sequence goes on along the minus strand of VXBB01003594.1, from coordinate 218,513 downwards.
CCAGCCTGGAACGGTTTGGGAGCTTCGTGCAGGATAATGCCAGAGGGCAGAGGATCAAGGGCATCCCCAGCAGCGCTGCCAGCCCTCCCCTGGCTGCTGTGGGCCAAAGCTTTGAGTGACATTTGACATTTCCCTTCGGAGGAGCACGGGCAGGACTCAGGAGGGCTGAGACAGCTCAGGAGTGAGATCTCCACGCTTTAGTGGGGATGGTGGTGCCCGGCCCGAGCTTGGACCTGATGAGGTCTTTTACAGCCTTAATGATTTTGCGGCTCTGTGATCACTCCAGCCAGGATGAAGACTCCAACTCGTTCCCGTTCTTCCTTCTCAACATGTGGCATCCCTTGGCAGAGCCTGGCCAGCCCCAGCTCCTGGGACCGGCTGTGCTGAGCTCCTGAGCCCGCTCTGCCCCGTGCCGGGATCTCTGTGCCTCGTTCCGGCCGGATGAGCTCCGCCACCGCTGCTCTCGGCTCTCTTCAAAATGCAAATTGCTGCGCTTGACCTCCCCGGGATAACGAGGGGAAACCTCCCCTAATTAGCACTGCAGTCTGTGGGTGAGAGAAACCAAATGTTGACTGTAGAGCGGCTGCACTTACTGTAAATTCCAACATATGCTGTGGAAAAACGCCGCCCAAATAAGGCTCGGGAAGCACGGGGTGTTTAAATAATAATGAACACTGGCTGCTGTTTATTGCAGAACACAACGTAATCAAGGCAAAGCTGCGGTGCTGCATCCTCCTCCTGCCAGGGCGCCGTGAAGGGCCAGCAGTGCAGGCACGGGAATCCCCGGGACACACGGAGGCCGCAGCAGGAATTCCAGGAATTCTAGTGACAAGACCCGAGGTGTCCTTTGAGGGGACCCTGCGGGACGGCTGCAGCAAGGACATGCAGCTGGTGAGGTGTTCTCCACCCCTTGCAGGTTTCTGCTGGTCACTTGCAGCAGTCCAAAGCATATAAAATATTTATTTGCTCCTAATTAGGTGTAATTACCACTTGACCTGGAGGAGGGATGTACCCAGCGTGCCCGGCAGCTCGATACACTCTCTGCTGAACAGCCTCCACCGCAGATAATTAAAAGAGAAGGGCTCCTGCCTGCCTGGCCTCGGCAGTGAGTGTTTGTTTTAGTGAGGAGAACCTCGTATACCTGAGCTCATCCCAGGGCTGCCGGCTCCTCTCAACGGCGCCCCAAAGCCCAGCCGGCCTCATCTCACCTGCAATTTCCATCTGATTATTCCCTCCTCTTCTGGGTAATTCAGCTCCAGCTCAGGCTGTCCCCCCTTGCCCGTTTCCCGTGTCCTGCCCACCTGGCACCATCTCCTGGGCCTGGGCTCGGGGCTGCTCCTCGCCCACTGCTGGCCTCATCCCTCTGCTGCTCCTGGGACAGCTGGGGGATGAGAGCAAACTGTTTATAAAAGCCCAATTAACATTTCTTCGATCAGAATCACGTCAGGAAAAGGACACAGGATCGTTCACGTGGCCTCTGCTCCTCTGCCATCCCTGTGTCCTGCACAGGCACACCAGGGTCACTTCTCTCCATCTGAGCTCTGCTCCAGCCCCAGCTCAAGGGGACAGCAGGGTCACGCACGCTGCTCCCTTTTCCATCCCCCCTCCTCAATGACAAAGAGAAAACAAGCTTCAAGGACTTCAGCATGTTTGGGCAGAGCTGTGCAAACCCCACTCATTTAAACCACCGTGTGTGCACAGCAGCTCGGGGAGTGCTGCTCCCCCTGCAGCAACGGGGTCAGACAGCCCGCCCAGAGCCGGGCTCAGCAGCTCCTGGGGGAGGCTGTGCCACCAACCCCAGCCCTGTGCCACCCCAGCCCTGGGCCACCCCCCCCAGCCCTGTGCCACCCCAGCCCTGGGCCACCCCCCCCAGCCCTGTGCCACCCCAGCCCTGTGCCACCACCCCCAGCCCTGTGCCACGCCAGATGCCAGTCTCCCCCCGTGGCAGTCACACAGGGCTGAGGATGCAGCACCACATCCACGCTGAGCCCTCGGTCCGGGACACCCTGCAGGACAAACCCGACCCGGCGCGTTCCAGGAGCAGCTGCTGCCGACAGACAGGGGGGTTTCAACCTTGCTGGACCCAATAAACATCTGTTCCTCCCCGCTCCCAGCCATCAATCACGGCTGACAGCCTTCCCCCCATGGTCAGGAGTCTGCTTTTCACCTTAATTTCTTAGAAGGGCTTTTTCGCCAGTTGGAAACTCATAAATACCACTTTGCAAGCCCAGGTAGGGCTAATGATGGATGGCTGCTTCACAGATATGCCAGAGGCTGTGACCTAATTGTCACCGAAATACTTCCTGATTAACTAATAGATAAAACCCAATTAAAACTTCTGCTCTTCCCAAAGTCCCTGGCACCTACTATTTCTCCCTTTCTCAAACTCTGTCTTAAATTAGATCCAGCCTGGCTGGACTGCTCTGAACAGATGAGGATGCTCTGTCCACCACCTTCCCTGCAGCCACGGGGACTTTCATGAGAATCCCAGTGGGCCTAAAGAGGGATTTGCAGCAAGTCACAGGTTTAAAATCCCTCGGGAGAGATCCTTGAACCTAGAGGACAGTGACAGCAGGAAGGGCACAGATTTTAGATCCCCCTGTTTTACTGATTTCTTCCTCCCCTGAATAGAACTGCTGCATAGAAAAGCTGCTTTAGCACATTTGCTTTGATGTGCAACAAGTTAATTACTGTAATAGGTTCATCCTTCTCCCCCAGTATTGAATCGTGTAGAACATCCATATAAATTGCCATGGAGTTCCTCATTTTGACTCCATTTATTCTTTAAGCAGCCCTAGCAAGAGTGTGCCTGCAGAAGGATTTGCTCCAAATCCCATGTACCAGCTGTATCCTCCATTATTTGCTCTCCTGATACTCATCTCAATCCACCTTAGGAGGGAAGGGGCTCGTGGATGCCTCATCCTGCAGCTGCTGGGCGAGAGAGCCATTCCAGGGAGCCCCAGGCTCCCAAGCCCACCTGGCTCCTGGCCTGGGCCCTTTTCCAACTGCCAAGGAAACCCAACTCCTCATCTCGTGTTTTCAGCAGCAGTCCCTCTGCCCAGGGGGTGGATCCTCGGTGCAGGCCAGCAGCTGGAGCAGAGCTGCATCCTCGTGTCAGAGACAGCTCCTGGTGCACCCAGTACTGCCCCACAGCTGCTCTGGCACCCTCTGACCCCAGCCTGGGACCCCACAGCTGCCCTGGCACCCTCTGACCCCAGCTTGGAAACCCACAGCCACCCTGGCACCCTCTGACCCCAGCCTGGGACCCCACATCTGCCCTGGCACCCTCTGACCCCAGCCTGGGACCCCACAGCTACCCTGGCACCCTCTGACCCCAGCCTGGGACCC
>VXBB01003594.1:147444-164313 GCA_013399915.1 Illadopsis cleaveri | reverse complement strand
GCGGAAGGAGATTGTCACCTTGGAAACCGGCCGGGCAAGGCATCGGCAGCTGCCCAGCCCCGAGGGATGCCGCCCATGGACCAGGAGGATGCTGGACACTGACAGCGGGGTCCCACCCCAAGGGCAGGCGGGGAGAGGGAGGGATCTGCCCAGGAGCAGCAGCTCCAGCAGCGGCCTCGGGACCCGAGCCGGGTTTGGAATCTAAGAAGCCGCTTCTCATTCACAGCTGTGAGGAGGGAAGGGATTCACAGACCTGGGGGGTGGGTGCATTCCTTCCTTCTCCCCTAAACACATGGATTGCAGATCCATCATCCACTTCCACGAGCAAACTGTCTCTCGGAGGTGTTTTTCCTCTGTGCCGTGAGCAGTGTCCATGAGGGGGGTTTGCAGCCCTCATTTACCTGTGGTTGTGGATCACAGCAAAGCCCTTGAGCCAAACAAACTATGAGCTGTGCTGGAGTGAGCTGGACAGGGGGAGAAACCAGGATAAGGCTGATGAAACTCAGAACTACGTCCCCTGGCTGCCCAGGGACATTGTGTGGGGGCACCTCTGAGCCCTGACATTAAATTTATCTTCCTTTCCCACAGTAACAAAGCACAGCACGGATGAAATTATTTACAAGCACAGCAGAACTCCCCTGTGGAATGTTTGCAAAGCATCACTGCCAGCACCACGAGGGCAGAGAGGTCTCCATGTGTCCGGTGATCCAGTGGATCCCAGGCACCCTGTCCCCTGCCCAGGGAACACCGCGGCAGCAGCACCGCCGCAGGGGAGACCGAGATTAAAGTTGTCCCTTAAAAGTTTGTTGGCCGTGTTTCCCCTGTGGGCTGATAGGAATCATCCGCTGGCGCCTGTGCTGCGTGTGTACACACACACACAGACACAAACGTGTTTATAAAATCCCCAACTCGGAATTGATGGTGCCTGGTACGAAGCAGTTTGTCACCTGTGCTTTTATGATTACAGCAACTAAGGGGAGAGAGATGTCCTTTCAGATAAGCATTGAAAGGGGAAAAAAAAGGAGCTTTCAAAGGGTCTTTGTTCTCTTGAAGTGCTCCGGCTCCCGAAGCCCGAGATTTCTCAGAGGAGGGGGAGGAGGGAGGATTTAAAAACAAAATGCGTCCTCATTTTCCAACTGTTTCACATTAGCACTCATCAATTATAGAATTTGCCTTGACTAATGTTTCAGGCCATTATATTACCCTCTATGTTTATAATTGGATCCTAAATTAGGATTAATTCTCAAGGAAAATGTTCTGAGCTGAACAGGTGATTTCTCTCTCTGGAGCTCCGACAACGTCCTCATTACCCAAGGTTTGCTTTTCACATCTGTACAGAGAGACCGAAAACCCTGACGGGCCTTTCACAGGTCACCCCAGGCTGCATTTTAAGGGCCAGGAGCTGGTGGGGACCCCCACGGCTGGTGAGGATGGGGCAGCCGGGCCCCGCAGGGTGTTCAGGGCTCCCACACCTCCCGGCAGCACTCCAGGGCACACGGGACGGCTCAGGAATGGAACAGGGAATGCTGCTCCACACCCCTCTGCTCCCAGCCCTCTCCCCACCTGGACACACCAGGGCCCTTCCCTGACCAGACACTGAGGCCTTGTTATTATTTATTAACCAGTCAGTGTGTGCTTAATAGAAATTTCATTAGGAGCGTTCAGTATAGATAGTCACCGGCCCAGAACCTACAAGTAATTATGTTTAATTATTATGCCGGTATGTTTGGAATAACGATAGCTCCCGAGCACCAGGATTAAGGAGCAAAGTCAATTGGAACAGGAGCTATTTGGGTTTTTTTTTCTTTAACAGTTCCCCTCTGTTCTTAATTGGTTTTCACATTCCTCAGCCATTGGTAAAAGTGCTGGAGAGAGACACCAGGACATGTCCAGCCCTCCCCATGCCGGTGGCTGTGCCCAGCACTCTCCTGGCACAGCAGGATGCTCACCCATGGGGCAGGGCTGGGGGGGAGCCCAGGGGAAGCCAGGCTGGGGCAGGACACCCAGCACATCCAACCTGGCTCTGTGCAGACCCAAACTCAACCTTCTCCGGCACCTTTCCTGGAAACACCAAGTATTTCACCCCAAAAAGCAGCTTTCTGGAGGGCTTCCTCTCCCTTCAGAGCACAGTTTGAGCTCCCAGCCTAGGACGCGGATCTTCTCCTTTGGCTTCCAGGCAGGAAAGCTGCCCCAGCAAAGGAGACACCAAGCAGGAGCCTGCAGGCAGCACCAGCCCAGCGCAGCCCCTCAACCCTGCCAAGGGCGCCCGCCTTTCCCCGGCCTCCCCAGCTGGGAGCCGGGAGGAATTAGAGCATTTGGGAAGGAAAACAGAGCTGCAGAGAGACACTGTTGAATGTAAATACCAGTTAAATATGCATTACCATATGCCCGCGCCTTCGCGGTCTGTTCGGAGGCAGCGCCAGCCAGGGAGGAGATGCAGGAGCAAAGAGCTGGAGGCTCAGCAGAGCGAGCTCCTTCCCTGCCAGCCTGGCACCCCAGCCTGGCACCCCAGCCCACGCCAGAGCCCTCGGAAATGAGCAGCTGTGGAGCTGCTCCTGCTCTCCTGCCCATCGCCCTACCCGGGCTGAGCCCACCCAGAGCCCGGGCCCGGATCTGCAGCGTTCCCAGCCTGGGAACCCCGGCCAGGCCAGGCCTGAAGAGGTTTCCCCCGGCACACCGTGGGTGATCCTGTGCCACGGATCCCATCCCTCAAACCAGGGCTGTGACCCCCACCCTGCCCGGGCACGGGGCTGCGAGAAGGCAGAGCCCAGATGGCGACCGTGGCTGCCCCACGACACGTGCAGTGACATTCGCCAAGAAGGGCTGATCCCGCCGGGGCTGCGGAGCACATCAGCCAGCCGGGCTGCCAGGGGGGGAGCAGGGATTACGCAAATGGGATAAGGAGCTCGCAGGCGGTGCTGCGTAATTCCAGCGCCCCCCTGCCCGCGCTCCCGCTGCCTCCTCCTCATCCTCCGCCCCGGCCCCGCCGCTCGGCATCTGCCTCCAGCCCCGACACGGCTCCACTCAGCCCGAGGGGGGACAGCAGGAGGCGGCTCCGGGGGAAGAGTCGGGGTCGCTTTTCTGTGAAACAGGAGCAGGAGCGGGTTGGGGAAGGATTCATCCTCTCCTTGCCGAGGCAGCCGAGCCCTGCACCGCACACCCAGGGGACCAAGGTGGAGGCTGGGAATGCAGCAATGCTTTCTGCCACAAAGGCTCCTGCCAGTTTGTTATTTCACATCGAATCTGAAGGGTCAAGAACACAGCAAGTGCCCCAAGATCCACAACAACGTCATCCACACAGCATGGACAGGGACCCCTCCCCTTCTTCCCCACAGGGCTGCTCCTGGGATCCATCCCTCCCACTCCATCCCACCTCTCCAGCAAAGCTCAGTTGCTCTTGGACACAGGTGACGGGTTTCTAACAGGGCAGAGCATTTCTCCAAAAGCCCATGAGTGGTTATTTTGGTGTCACTGCTACAGCAATGCCCCCCGAGGTCCCCCACCACATCCCCATGTGCAGGGCCCCCATCCCTGTCCCTGAGTGCAGGGCCAAGGGATGGAGCTGCTGCCTGTTGGTGTCTGGAGAGTGAAAACCCTTCACAGGCTTACACAAACAAACCTCTCCTGCCTCAATCTCACTTTTGCGAGGTGATGGTGAGCAGGGAGGGAAAAAAAAAACCACACTGAAGATGGACTGCAGCAGCAGCTCTACACCTGTCCCCAGGGAGGGCCGTCCTCAGAGAATCTGTTCCAGGGAAGAGAATTGACACAGGCAATTACCGGGATGTCCAAAGGAGCCGGGCCAGCGTCCCCACGGCTCAGCAGCCACCAGCAGACAGCACTGGGGCACACACACGGCTGCCACTGCCCCAGAGCTCACAGCCACGGCCCCAGAGCTCACAGCTCCCAGGTTCCTGGGATCAGGGGATGCCTCGAGTCAGACATGGATGTCCTGGCCGGCACTGGGCTCTTCTGGAACCATGAGAGATGAGCTTAAGGGATCGATGTGCTGGAAACCCAGTGGGGCTGGGGCACTTCACATGGGTTAGACAGGGACAGACCACGTACCCTGGGGTGTTCCTGCCCCCAGGGCCAGCAGCAGGCACAGGGAAGCTGCCCTTGCATCCCTTAACAGACACACAAAGCCCTCCTTGGGGGGGTCACACATTGCAAAGTCCCCATGGCTGCTGCCACAGGGTGCCTGACACACCAGCACAGGGAGGGCCAGTCTGGATGGCATTTCTAGGTGAAAAACAAAGCTTTTCTGGCTTGGAGAGCACTGCAGTGTTTGACCTCGCTTTGTTCTGCTTCCCTTTGCAACCGTCGGCAGTTTTTGGCCCCTCTCCAGCTTCTCCAGCCATTTTTCATCTCTCCATTCAGCAGTGGGCTGGGCCGGCCCGGCAGCTCCACGGCCATAAACCTTTGGGATGAGCAGGGGGAGCACCCAGCCCTGGACACTGCTCGGGGGGCCCAGGGCAGCCCCCCAGGGCAGGCAGGGGGGGCCTGTCCCACCTCAGCGCCTGCTCCTCAAGCTTTTGGCAGGGACACAGCCAACTCTAATTGCAATTTCCATTCTGGTGGCTGCGCTCCGCAGGCAAAATCGGTTCTGTCTCTGTAATGAGTCACTCCTGAATATCAATCCACGCAGGGTAAAATGGAGACAATAGCTGCTTACATGCATAGTGAGTTAATTATGAGCATCTGCTATTAATCTTGCTATCAGACTGCTAATTGCTCCTTCTCCTTCGCAAAGGCGGGCTGGAGGTGAACTGGCTCTGCCGCCCTTCCCTGAGCCCCTGCTGGCTCCCACAGCAGCTCTGGGCTCCTGGACCTGCAGCCGGGCCATCATCCCCGGGGACAGGGCTGTGCCCACACTTGCAGGCACCAAAGAGGCTCATCCCAAAAGAGAGGAGGATGAGCCAGCCAACAACCCAACTTCTGGCTGAAGGGACCCCCCCAACAGGCTGGACGCCGTTGTCCATGGGGGCAGAGGGGCACAGAGGGGACAGGAGCCACCCTGAAGGGTGCCAGGCTGAGGAACAACACTGGGAAGGTGGGGGCAGCTCCCCCCAGCAGCCACCTCTGCAGGGACCCTGTCACCGGGAGCCTTCTGGGGGAGGAGGACGTGCAGGGAAGATGTCGAGTTGCACTCTCGCAGGTGAGGACTTGACATCTCATGTGTAATGAGGAAAGAAAATGCATCAGGAGCATTTGGGGAAGATGACAGCAGATCAGAAGTGCCTCCTTCTCCCACAGATTTATTGTGTCAAGCAGTCACTCAGGGAAGTGGCAGCAGGCGCTGTCAGCAGCCCGGGCCTGGCAGGCTGGAGAGCCCGGCCCTTTGATCCGGCGGCTGCTCCGCGATGGATTTAGACAAACTCCCGGTGATTGCCGAACAGGAGAGCAGCTCGCACACCTCAATTAGCTGCCGAGCGAGGGAAGAGCCCGAGCTCATCTCATTAAGGGGCTGGCTCGCTTCCCGTACTGCGCACGAACGAGGAGCTGGTGGAGGACCCTGCAGTGGGAGCGGTGGGGGTCGGATGTGGGGGGCACGGACCCCCCTGCTCCCAGGCCCACGTCCTTGGTGCTCGGGCAGGAAGGCAGCCAAGGCCACTTGTAGCCTCTACAAGGCTTTTCTGGCTGAGAAAGGGATCGGGGAAGCTCAAACAACAGCTCCTGGAAAGGGATGCTCTGGGCCTCATCAGCATGTGAATAAATGGCAGATTAAATCTGAGCCCCGAGTATTCACTGTGGGATGTAGGAAATGTTTGCTCCTGTGTTCTGAAAAGCCTGAGACACAAACAAACCCGACACAGCTTCCTCCTCCTTGTCCTCATCCCCAACCAGCCTGGACGGGTGCCCTGTGGTCCCTATGTCTCCTCTAGCCAGGAGACTCCCACTGAAGGAGCTGAAGGCCCAGACCGAACACTTTGCCTCCAAAAGCAGAGGTCCAAGTGCTCTCCAGCCCCTGAGGCAGCTCCATCCCTCTCCCTGTCAGCACTGCCCATGGCCCAGAGGCAGCCAAGCCTCCATTCACCCCAAATCCTCCTCTCCCACGGCCGCTCAAGCCCCGCGGCCTGGAGCCTCATCACCCACACGCTGCAGAGCTCCGCCGCAGCCAGCCGGCAGCCGCCTGAAAGGGAGAGAATTCAGGATATTTTAAGACACTTGGAAATCTTCCGTATCGATTTCCCCGTCTCAGTAATTAGATGTAGCGATTAGACTCCCTTTCACTACACGGCGGGCGGCTCCGAGCGGAGCTTCCCGGCAGTGTTTACATCGGGGATGCTCCCGCAGCCTCATCCTCATGCACGGCAAACAGCCCAGCTGTGTGACCGGAGACACCTCCCCGCGAATCTGGCACCGGGATGCGATATACATAATATATAACAGCCGTGTTTATCAGACGGGAACACATCGCAGCTGCTGGTAAACGAGCGCGCGGGCCTCGAGCTGCACGGAAACTTCATGTATTATTTAAAATACTTTCCCAGGAATGCTGTCAAGCCGAGCCCGGGCTGTGCCCATGAGGACGGCGGTCGGGGGGCTGCGATGCTGCCTGGCGGTGCCGGAGCCTGGCACGGTGCCTGCCCGCCTCGGCCGGGAGCCGGCACCCCCCTGCTCCATCCCTTCCTCCGGGGAGCTCTGCCAGGCGCCTCCGCTCATCTGTCCCCACAACAACCCTCCCACATCCCTGGATTTGCAGGTGCTCGCCACGCCCAGGACGCGCCAAACCAGCCCCATCTCAAGCTGTTCCTGCCTCCTGCACCGCACAAACCCGGGTGTTCCCGGGGCTCCTGCAGGTGCGACATCCCTCCGCCCGCCTTGGACGGTGAGGGTTCAGCACCAGCTCCTCCCCGAGAGCTGCAGTGGGCACGGGAAATCTCAGCCCCTGCTGACGCCCCAGCGAGTGCAGCCGTGTTTGCTCAGAGCCAGCATAATTTGGAGATTGCTCTGTAATGAATGGATGATGAATGTTTCAATATCCAGAACAAGGAAAGCAATGGAGATCTCGGGCGGGTGAATCAGAACTGTGCCTCTCCATGGATGTTCGCAGCTCCCCAGCAGAGCCGGGATGTGAAGCCCTGGATTCCAATCCTAGGGAATGCTCAGCAGAGCCATGGGTCAGGGACAGAGATCACAGAATTGTTTAGGATGGAAAAGCCCAAGCCAGCACTGCCAAGGCCACCACCAAAGTATGTCTTCAGGTGCCACATCTACTTGACTTTTAAATCCCTCCAGGGCTGGACCACAATTTCATGAAGAAATAAGTCCCAATATCCCATCTAAACCTCCCCCGGCACAACCTGAGGCCATTTCCTCTTGTGCTACTGCCTGTTACCTGAGAGGAGACACTGCCCCCCACCCGGCCGCGCCCTCCTCTCAGGCAGGACATGTAGACAGTCAGAGAGGTGCCAAGCAAAGACCTTCAGGAGCAGTGTAAGGCAAAAATTCCACCAGGCTGGGAAGATTCTGCCCCAGAGGGAAGCAGCTCAAGGGAAGCCCCTGTGCTCTGCCGTGCAGCTCAGCAGCCCCCTCCCCTCAGACCCTGCCTGCCCCTGCTGGCTTTCTCCCCAGATTTTGGGGCTGCAGCAGCCCCCAGTGCTCCTGCTCAGCAGGGGAGCACAAGACAAATGGTTTAATATGTGCTAAATCCAGGCTCCAGCTCCAGCACTTCCTTTTGTCTGCTTTCCTGGCCGTATTTCCCAGCGCTGCAGATAAGAATGAATGCAAGGCTCTCATTAAAGTCCTGCTCTGTATCGTGCGCAGGGGTCGCGGCGGTTTGCCCCACTATCTGCATTTTTAAAGGTGTTTCAAACCCAGGCTTGCTTTTTCATCGGGAAAATAAAGGAAACCCGTGTGCCAAGCTGGAATAATCCATCCTCGGCTGCAACTGAGACGGAGGCTGCTGCCAGGGCCGGCAGGAGGGAAGGATCTCTCTGCCAAGCTGCATCTCTGCTCCCCGCCTCCGCTCTCCCACCCACAGATGATGATGCTCAAGTGCTTCCCCAGGAGCAGAAGGCTCCATCCCTCCCTGCCTGCCTGTAATTCCTGCATTCCCTGCAGCAGCAGCCACGAGAATGGATTAATCTCAGTCTCAGAGGCATTTCCCACAACACCCACCTTCCCCTGAGCCTTGTGGCCATTGTCCCGCTGCCCCCCGGGGCTGGACTGGGATGTGAGCGGCCGCCTCCTCACCCAGCCCCGCAGGCAGGGCTCCCATCCATTCCAACTCCTCATTCCCTCATTGCCCATTCAGCCACCCACAACAGCCTGGGACCTCTTTTTGTTTGGGGAAATAAAAACTGCCATAAATTTATGTACTTAAAGGATTTCTCACCAGAAAAGAGCCCCTGGAGACTCCCATTTTGCAGAGAGTGAATCTCACACCTAATCACAAAGAGCTGCTATTTGCCGTATCTGCGATGAGGCAGCAGCTCCATCCGCCTTTCCCAACGTCTATTTACCAAACCCATTTGCAAGTCTAAAATTTAATCAGCCGGGTTTCATCTTGGAGGCATTAACATTCAAATGGGACTCACTCCGGGGGATGGAGCTGGAGTAACCCGGGGCATTGATCCTGGGCAGCTCCCAGACCAGCGGGTGCAGTGATTGACTCGCAGCCTGGGGGGTGGCAGGGGCAGGACCCCCCAATCCCGATGGAAAACACAGTGGGGGTGACACAGGAGCATCCCCACCCTTCCACAGGGGGGACCCCAGCAAGAGCTTGGGGACAATCAAAGCACACAGTGACCCCTCCCAAGAAGTCAAGAGCCCAGAGCCCCAAGGAAATCTGCTCAGGGGGATGGAGGAGCTGTTCCCCGTGCCTGGCGGTGCCGCAGCACATGCCTCAGGGGAGGGATTCCTTAGGCACTGCTCATAAAACATGTTTTATGGGCTGCCCTGCTCATTGCGATGGACGGGAGGGCCCCACTTGACCTCGGGGGGAAGAGGAGACGGATGATGACAGGAGCCAGCGGTATTTTATCCCGGCCAGATTAACGGGCCCTGCAGAGCAGCCGGGCTGCAGGATCCACGGAACTCACTCCAACACTGCCCAGCAACATCCAGCAGCTTCATCTAAAGCAGGAGGACTGTGTCTTTTGGGGAATTTTTTGGGATTTGGGTGTGCAGGCAGCAGCTCTGCAGACCCTGGGCACAAGTATCCCTTCCTGCATCCCTCTCTGGGGACTTCAAAGATAAACATTAAGTTTCAGGCTGGTTAAACCTTTTCCTCTCAAGGCAATCCTCACTTTGCTAATCCCCCAGCTCCCTGCAGAGGAGAAGGGACCTGGACAGGCTGCCCCGAGGTGCCACACAGAATCTGACATCATAAAGTGACATTTCCCTGTCCCTGCACCGGCCGGGGCTGTGGCACCACAACAAAGCACCTGCTCAGTGGATGTATCCAGGAATCACCAAGGCTCCTTTCACTCCCCCCACCTCTCTCTGCCTCCAGCCCTGACAGATTTTAATTATTTGCACCCCTTTCTCACGTATCTCATTAAATTAGCTCTGGTGCCTCTTGCTGGCCCCTGCAGCAGGAGCCGGCAGCACTCGGGGCCAGCCAAGGCTGAGCGGTGCCGCTGGCTCTGCCCCATGCCGGGGCTGTCCAGGCCACCCTGGGCAGGCAGCTGTGCTGCAGAGGGAATGATGAGGCTCTTGGAAGTGTGCACCGAGGGCAAAGGTGACCCAGCTCATCCGTGCTCTGCCTCAGGCAGGGGGAGCAGCAGCCTGGCTCTGCGAGCAGGGACGCTCCATCCGGCACGGCAGGGTACCGGCCCCGCAGCAGCCTCTCCCCTCTGGAAATAACCTTTGCTGGGCTTTATTAGGAGCCATAAAAAGCAGGAGAGGGAGTGTGAGTGAAGAAAGGCGAGAGACATTATGTGTCTCGCTCTGGGAGCCGGCAATGGCTCCGATGCCAATAAATAAATAACAGAAGAAACATTCCCCCGGGTCCCTCTGACACATCTAATTGATGTCACCAGGGATCTTCCATGAAGCAAACGGGAATCTAATCTACGGCCTCACACAGACGAATGGAAGCAGCAGGGTGGTGGCCACGGAGCCTCCCACTCCTGACAGGGAAGTGGAAACCAATTCCAGGCAGCCCAGAGTCCCAAGAACAAACCAAAGGCCTGGAGACACAGCAGCTGCACTGGCCTTGGAGAGGAGCTCCACTGGAATTCCTGGGAAAAATACCATTTTCCAGAGATTCCACAGGGGAAAGAAAGGAAAAGCAGGGGCCGGAGAGGAGGTGGCACCACACTGGAGTTTTGCATCTGCCCCCAGAAGTGCTGGCAGCGGCACGAGCAAACAGTGGTGCCGAGGGCTGGCTCCTGACTGGCACGTTGTTTGTGCTGCTCTCGAGCTGTGCCTCCATAGAAATGCCCTCAGCCAGCACCTCCCACCTTCCCTGTTTAATTAACTCCCTCCTGATGTAGGTAATGGAGCTCTGGAGCTCTTAAACAAAGATTTAATCAGCCCCAGCTCTGCACTGGCAGCATCCAGCTCCCTTGTTAGATTGGTGTGAAAGCCAGGGCATGGCCTGCCCGTGATGGCCTCCTCACTGCTAATGGCTGCCAGGATCCCCGAGTCCCTGGACAGCCTGGCTCCAAGTCCTCTGGACTCTTTTCCACCACCAAAGAGTCGCCCGGGTCATTGATTTTTAGCATCATGCAAATGGAGCCAGCGGGGAGCTGGCAGCTCCAGTGCATTATTATTTAGGATGGATAAACTCCTGTTCCGAGTTCCCAGCACCTTGCCGAGGCCAGGGGAGGGTTTCTGATTTATCGTGATTGTTTTCAGCCTGTGGAGGAGCGGCAGCACGAGGGGAGGGGACGGGAGGGGGGCGGGCACAGCCACTTCCATCAGCAGGGTGGCAGCGGCCCTGTCCCCTCCGAGGGGCAGAGCTCGTGGCCTCCACCACATCTGCTGGAGATGGACACCAAGGCAACACCTGACACGTGGCCACGGCAGGTGTGGAGCAGCCACAGGGACTGCAAACCCCCCAGAGCAGCAGCAGACACCCCTCACCGAGTCCTGGCACACCCAGAGCCGCTGCCCAGCTGGGGAGTGCCTCTCCCGGTGATGGTGGGTGAAGGAGACGCTGATCTCCGGGCAGACAGGAGCCATGCACAGCCCCCCAGAGGCCTCTCCCAGCTCAGCCCGCTGTGCCCCCGCCGGCAGCCCCTTCCCGGCCCGGAGCCGGCCGCGGATAGATTGGCTGCCGGCAAACGGCAACAGCTTTGCAGAAACCCATCTTAATAAGTGCATCTCCCAGCCAGGGGTGAGGAGCAGCAGCTGAAGCGCCGGCGTGGATGTCAAGTTACAAATGAGACATCCAACTGCTTCATTTATTAGAGGGAATCAATTCGGCTTTTCATATTCACCAGGAGCTGGAGGCAGGAAGGACCCCATCAGCCGCCGGCGCTCAACCCCTGTGCTCTGCTCGATGCAGCGCGGGGGGAACAGGGAATGAGGAATCTGCGGCTGCACAGCCACGCTGGATCACTCTGCTGCTGTGCTCCTGGCCCAGGAGAGGAGCAGTGAGGAGAGAATTCTCCTCAGCACGGCTCTGCTGGAGGCCACCGCAGGGAAGGGCAGGCAGAAGAGGGGTTGTTCCATGGGGATGAGGCTGCCTTCGCACCAGGGAGCTGTGGCTCTGCCCTTTAGATGAAGCCAGCGGGCTCTGTGTGTGCCTGTGAGCACAGTTTAATCCTCCAAGAGCTGTAATTGCCACTGTACAAAAATATTACAGGTCACTGGAAGCAATTTAATGATAATAAAAATTAGGGAAAAAAAACAACAGGAAATGAAGCAGCTGCCATCCTCGATTTTCAGGCTTCTTTATCATGCAAAAAGGGCCTGTTCATTTCTCCACAGATATTTGACGTGTCTGCAACTGCAGCAGAAAGACCTCCTCATCCTGCCCCGCACTCCTCATCCTCCCCTGCACCCCTGGGGGACAAGCCCCACCATGAACCACATCACACCAAGGGGCCCCAGGAAAGGCCACGCTGTGCCCTGCCCTGTGCTTGGCCAGGTGAGCCCAGAGCCTCCAGATGAAGAGGTGGCTAGAAATCCCTGCATGCAGCACAGACAGGAGTTCTCACAGACAGGAGTGAACTCACACAACCCCTGAGAGCACAGAACTCAGCACTCCCTGCTGCTCCTAGGGAGGAGCGTGGCAGGTCATTTATCCCATTTTCCCGTGCCCCCTACCCTGTGCCCAAACGCTGATCTCCCTGTGACTGACAGGGCAGCTCTGAGCAGGCAGTGGCACGGCCAGGCTGTGGAGGAGGGCAGCCCCCCAAACTGGGGGTTTGCATGGCTGGGAGAGCCACGTGAGGAGCAAACCCTTGGGCAGACACCGTGCCTTGGTGGGCTCCTGCAGCAGCCACAGCAACCACGACAGGAAAGAAAACTCCTTGTGCCCAGCATCCCTCCAACCCTGGAAAACCACAGCTGGCTGTCTGGGCAGGCAGGGCTGCTGCCAGAGCAGTCCCCAGAGCTGCCTGAGCCCTCCAGAACAGGACTGCAGGAACCTCTGGGATGCAGCAGACACGTCTGCAGCTCCCAGTTTTCCAGGAACATCTCTGCCTGCCGTGCTGAGGAGCAGAGCAGTGCTGCCTGTCTCTGACTGTGGCTGCCTTCACCAGCTCCTGCCACTTCCCTGTCCCACCCAGGGCCAGGGAGGAGCAGGAGCAGCGTCTTGGGGCCGTTCCTGCTGGTGCCACGCTGGCACTTGTCAGAGCCAGCAATGGCGACACTGTTATTATACATGGCCTCAAAGCCCATTCAAGGCACTGAAAGATGAATTATGTTTCATTTATATCAAAGAAGCAATCTCAGAGCCCATTTGTGATCAAATTTGCTGTCAGAGAAACTTTGCTTTATCTCATTACATCTGATATCTCTTGGCTTCTTGTCCTTGAGACTATTAAAGTTTAATGTCAAATTCGAGATGAAATGGAATTGTTGCTGTATCATCTCATCAGGACCCGGTGCGCCCCGTCCATCCTCACCATCCTGACAACCCATTACACCAGGGCAGCTGGGGAGAGGAGGCTGAGGGAGGAAGGCCCCGTGGGTGTGGAGGAGGGTGAGCACAGCACCAAGCAGCACCCAAGGAGAGGCATCCTCACAGCCAGGGGTTTGGGGGACAAGGGCTGGCACAGCCACCACCCTGCTGTGGAGCTGGGAGCCACAGCCCAGGCAATCCCGGGCCTGGAATCCATCAAACACGCTGCACTTTGGTCCTTTGGAGACCGAGGCAGGCCCACAGCACAGCGAGGGCTTTGAAATGCAGAGCCGGGCTGGAAAACAGACCTCTTTGAGGTGAAACATCCTCTCGGAATCATTTAGTCTCTCCCCAATCCTGCTTCCTGCAAAGACTAAACACCTTTGATGATCGGTTTTAGTGGGCTCCCAGGAGACTTCCCCGGAGCCAGCCCGTTCAACCTCCTGAAAGCGCCGTGCAGAGGGGTCTGCCGGGTCCAGATGAAAGCCAGTCCTCCTGGACTGATCCACGAAAGCATCCAGAGCCAAGCACGGCTCTGGAGTTTCCAGGAAAAGAACTCCCGGATGCTGCTCTCCCCACCTCTCCAAACACGGACAAGGGCGGCACCGAGGGGGAAAGGGGAGGAGGAGAGCGGGATGTGGGGAGGATGGGAGCCTGGGAAGAAGCAGCGACTCCCCAGTTCCTCTGGACACAGACCCCACAGATCCCAGCAGGGCTCAGGGCAGAGAGCACACTCAGGAGGGAGGACTCCGAGAAGAGACAGCGTTTCCCTGGGAAATCTGCTTCTGAGAAGGAGTCATTATCCATCACGGGAGAAAAAAGGGAAAATGCGATCAGAAACTTCCCGACAGTCACTCACACAGTGTCAAAGCCCACTGCAAAGGGAGGCGAGAAGCACAGAGCCCTGATGGGCCAAGTTCTCCAGGTACCCTCTCGTTTTCAGGTGCCCAACCTTCGACTCTCTGGCTGGGAATTTCAAAGGAGCCGAGGGACACAGAGGCACAATTCCTGCCTCATTGCAAAAGTCTCAAGGAGTTCAGTCTCTGCAGATTAACAAAGGGAAGGTGATGAGGTGACTTGATCAAAGTCTTTAAATACCCACACAGAGAACAAAAAAAAAATTGATAATAGAGGGCTCTTCAGTCTAACAACAAAGGTGGAAAAAAACCCAGTGCCTGGGAGCGGGAGGCAGAGAAATGCAGCCCAGGCACCAGGCTGAGGGGGATGAAACATCGGGAGCTGGGCAAGACATCTCAGCACCCGGAATGTTGTAACCACTGCGGGGTGTTTGGGCAGAAACCCCCCCCCAACTAAAGGAAAGGGACATCAGGGAACTCCTCCAGTCTGTCCCCAGGATGGACAGCGAAAAGCAGCCGCTACTCTCCCGCTGTATGATTTATGGGAGAAGCTATTCCTTGTGGAGTGCCGGCTGAGCAGATCCCCCGGGGATATAAATCAGGACATCTCTGTCCCCGCGGCTCCAGGCGCTGATGGAAGCCAGGACACAGCCCAGGGGGCTGGGCCAGACCCAGGGGCCGTGTGGCCAGGAGTGACCCCGGGGCTGGGCCGTGAATCATCCCGGCCATCCCCCGAGCCTCCTTTGCCGGAGCCTCTTGCGGAGATCAGCTCCTGTGGTTCGTGTCCGTGGGTCAGTCCCTGCCCCGCGCTCTCTGCCGGCGCTGAGAGGGGCTGTTCAGAGCCCAGGGTGGGGATCGCGGCTCCAGCCAGCCCCTCCAGCCGCCGTTCCGCGGAGGAGCCGCGGCGTGAGCCCGGGATGTGTCTGACCAGCCCCGGTGCCAGGGAACACCCGCCAGCTCCGCCTTCCGATCCTTTGCACCAGGGATTTAACGGAGACACGGGGGTCCATCCCACGGAGGGAATTCCCCGAGAGACCAGCAGCGCTCTGCCATCCCCACACAGGCTTTGGGAGCGGGATCCTGCAGGCCCCCAGCACAGCCCTGGGTGCGGGGCCCGCACCGCCCCGGGATTACCGCAGGAGCCGGTACCCGGGGCAAGAGCTGCCGCGGATAAACACAAACTCCTTTCTTCAAAGTCTCAAGCGGCTTTTCCAGCCTGGGCTAAACCTCTGGCATCAATAGCCACTAAACACATCATCAGCCACACTTAAAAGAATCAAGAGCAGCCTTCATTAGGGCAGCAGGCAGGGGCCGGGGCTCTGCCTTTGTGCTTTCCTGGCTTTAATGGGTTGGTTATGGCACTTTCAAAATGAATGAACTCCGAGCCCAGAGCCCCCAGCTCAATTGTCAGTTATTGCTGGCAGTTTATCAGCATTAACTGATTAGGCTCAGGATGATGGATGCCCCTGCCTGTGCCTGGTGCGGGCCGAGGAGCCGCCGCCTCTCCCTCGGTTCCTCTGTCACCCAGCAGTAATTGCCGGCTCTAATTCCCCCCCACCACCACCTCCAGCAGCAGCTTTTGTTTTCATCCTCTCGCAATCACAGAGAAGTCATAATAATAAAATAAAATTCAAATGAGAGGGAAGCTCAGCCCCGGCAGAATTTAATTGATGATCATTACACTTTGGAATCTAAACTCTTTTAATTTCATTGTGTTTCACAGAGATGAATTATGAAATTACGGCTGGCCAATTACTGATCCTGCCTCGGCTTTGTGTGCCTTCCCACTCCCCCTGCCCCTCCAAACACCCAGCCCTTTCCTTCTGGAAAGATTGTTGGAAAAAAGGGGAAATGCTGCCAATTTATCTCCAGAGCATCTTCCCAGTGGGGAAAAGCACAGCGTGGGGAAAAGAGAAGGGCCGAGGTGTTCAATCCATCGGTTCCCAGCAGGAACTGGGGGATGGTGGCTGCTGTGGATCCTCTGCCCCAGGGCTGCCACCAGGCGAGGAGCACTCTGAGGGTGCCCAGGGGTGCCAGCAGCAGCCCCTGCATCCCAGAGATGGCTCTGGGACAGCTGGCACTGCTCTGTGGGGACACCACTGTGGCCTTTTCAAGGGGCTGTCACAGAGGGAGGCCTGGAGAATGAAGGCCACTCTCGGTGTGGTGGCACAGGAGCCTCACAGCCCTCCCCAGGCCCCGGCTCCAGACAGGCTCAGGGCCCTCCCTGCAGCCCAGCAGACACACAGTGCATCATCCCTGCAATCCCATCCAGGGAAAGCTGCAGGCAGCCTGTTCCTCAGGGCCTCCAGAAAGCCTCCCTGCCTTAAATTCCTCCTTGTTTTACTTCATTCACTGCCAGGATTTCACTGAGAGCCGAGCTTTGCCTGCCACAGGGAGGGAGAGACGTGCAGACACTCACAGGTCTCTCCCACACTGTCTGCTCCACTCGGGAGCTCCTCCACAGCACTTCCACAGGGCACAGCACCCGCTGGGGAGGGGATCAAACCGAGAAAACCCATCCCACCCCCAGCTCTGTCCCCTCATCCTGCACCTCAACCACCTGGGCGCAGCTCAGGAGCTCATTTGGCAAATCAAGGCAAACAGTGGCTGACAAGTGGCTGCAGGGCAGCCCAGCAGTGGCTGCTCCATGGGGGCCCAACACAGACTCCTCTCCTACTCTCACTTCCAGTGGGGTTCATTACAGAGCTGTCTCCTCTGCTGGGCTGGGTTGGCTTTTCTCCCCTCGGGCTGAACGGGAAAATAAAGCCTTTTGCAAAACGTCACTGGAAGAAAAATACAGGCCACCACCAGAGCCCCACCAAATAAATAAATAAGTGGAAAGTGATAAATTTTGGCTGTCTTATAAAGACAGACCAGCATTGCTTATCGGCCACGATGTAACCAGATAGCTGCCTCAGAAAACAGGCGCTGGCCCCTGGGTAATAAATGAAAGCAATAAAGGCAAAGTGGCTCCTCGGAGCGATAATT
>VXBB01003594.1:32662-102964 GCA_013399915.1 Illadopsis cleaveri | reverse complement strand
GGCAGGGGCGGCGAGCAAACAGGAGCTCCCCGCGGGACGCGCCTCGCCCGCCAAGGAGCTGTTTACGCTCCCGGTGACCCAGATTCCCGCTGGCCTCGCGGCCTTGCCGGGGCCCCTCGCAGCCCCCAGGGATTGGCCGCCGGCCCGGGGACAAGGTTTATTCCCGCAGGGATTTGGCCTGCCGTGCCCGGACCCCTCGCCTTGCCCGCGGGTCTGTGCCCCGTCCTTCACCGGGCCGCTCACGTCACCCCCTTTTCCCGCTGTGTCCCCAGCTCAGAGGCGCTGTGCCCCTGCCTGCCCACGCCAGCCCTCGCTGGGGACCCGGGCAAAGCGAGGGCTCAGCTCAGAGCAGGCACCAGCACTGGCACGGCCACCCCAAAACTCCTCTCAGCCCGAGCCAACCCCAGGTGTTTCCCTGTCCCACTGCCACCAGCCCAGGGATGCACAGGAATCAAGCGCACAGGGCTGAGCCCGGCCTGCCAAGGGGAGAGAGGGGACAGGGACAGAGGGGCCATGTCCCCAGACGGGGCTGCAGGGGCTGTGCAGGGCTGGCAGTGCCACGGGGAGCTGCTGCAGAGGATGATGCTCCCGTTTCAGGGCGGCACCGGCTCCCTTCAGCCCCGGCCCAGCTCGCTGGGCACCCCAAGGGCATCACACGGGTATTGCCACCCCAGGTGCTGCGGGGTCCTGGAGGCACAGGCACAGCTCCCTGCGCCTCCCACACTGTGCCCACAGCTGGAAAAGCCCCGCTGCAGCAGATGCCCAGGCAGGGGCTGATTGCAGCACTGCCCTTCCCCACACCCACGCGGGCTCCGGCTGCAGGGGGGCTGCGAGTGCTGGGGGGGCTTTGGGAAACCCAAAAGCCTGGTTTTGGAGCCTGGGGGAAGTGACAGCCCCAGGGGACACAGCAGCTGCCGCCCCTTGAACTCTGTCGTTGAGCAACAAGGCAAACAAGAGCCTGGGGAAGATCATAATCATGGTTTTATTTGTTATGATCCCACTGTCCAACTAATTGACTAGTTGCAAGTGACCCACAAAAAAATGGACTGAAGATTTACTGAAACTTTTTTTTTTTTCCTGTTCGTTTTTAGTCCAACATAAATGAGGAAGAAAAAAAAAATACTTCTGACATTTCCAAAAAACAGAAATAATAGCAAAGTATATTAATATACATTCAACATATACTGCGCGTATTGATTACTACAATACAAAGCCATGATAAAAAAAGTGTGATACTGCGGATGGCACGGTGGGTGATGGCCCTGCGGGGCGGCTGCTGCTGGCGGGGGCCCGGCGACTCTCCCAGGATACAGTGTCATGTAAACAAAAGGAAATGAACCAAAGGGACAGAGCAAAAGGCTTTCAGCGTTTCCCACCCTCCCGCCCCATCCCCGAGCCCGCAGGCGCCGGGTAAGGGGCCGTGCACGGCCGGGCTGTGGAGCTTCCCTCCCTCCTCTCTGATTTTCGGGATCGCAGAGCCGTCAGTGTTGTTCTCCCGGAGGAGGGGAGGCCGGGAAGAGGCACGGGGTAAAGGACAGCAAAGTCACCTCTGCCGTGCTGGTTTCACACTTCCTTCTGTGCAAAGTCAGGAGGGCTGGGTCGATGTTTCCTTTAGTTTTAAAAAATATTCCAGAAAAAACGTCAGTAAGAAGGATCTGAGCTGGAGCTTGTCAAGTCCCAAAGGCAAGGGTGACACCACGTGCTCCTGAGCCCCGGCGGGGGGGGCCTCCCGCTCTATCCACCACGGAAAGGATGGAAAAGGGACAAAGAGGAGACCTCTGCACGTCCCGACTGTAAAAGGAGAATTACCACTGTCGCCACTGGCACGAGAGAAAACCAGTCACAAGTACAATGTCATTAAAAGAAATAAAATACTTTGAACAAAAGGTGCAAGTCACAATTCTTATAGAACAGAATCTAGTTAAAAATTTCTCTCAAACAGAAATTCCTTTTGCCTTTTATTAATAACAATAATAATAAAACAACATTTACCAAAAAAAACAATTCCTACGTGATCAGGAGGAAAAGCGAAGGAAACAAAGAAAAATCCGTCTGCCCTACATTAGCCAGGAAAAGAAAAAAACCCAAGTCGTGGCAGATTTGGAAAGAAAAAGGAAGGGAGGGCAGGGGTGATCCTGTCAGCACCCCGACACACGAGAGGGAACAGAGCAGACAGAGGTGAGACAAGAAGTGATTGCACCGGGGTGGGGAGGGCCCCCGCCAGCGCTGCCAGGCCCCCCAGTGCAGCGGGACAGGCTGGAAGGAGAGCGTGGCCTCCATCCAGGAGCGGCTCCAGTCCCCTCGGACCTGCCCAGGGCAGGCTCCAGGGAGGCTCAGCCCGGCGAGGGGCCCCGGGCAGGGCCAGCCCCCAGAGCAGCCCCGGCGCCCAGGCCGATCCTCCGTGTCGGGCTCAGGGCTCTGGGTGTAGCTGGAGTTACAGGCAAGTGTGGCAGAAATTAAAGAACCCAAAGGAACGACACACTGGATGAAGTGAGGATGAGGAAAGGGGCCATGGTATTCCAGTTAGTCAGAAATACGACGGCAATTTGGCGCAATGCTGCTAGATACTGTTGGTTTAAAATGGACCTTTTCATTTCAAAGCTGTACACAAACCCTGCAAGAGAGAGAAAGAGAGATGTCAGGGGACACCAGAATGGCACATCTCCTCCCACAGCCCTCCAGCATCCCCAGGCCACTCCTGACCCTGCCCCAGGAGAGAGACCCTGCCATGCAGAGGGGTCTGAGTGCAGCACAGGCCTGGAGGGAGGAATGCTGTCCCTGGGCAAATGAGGGCACAGCAAACACCTTCAGCACAGGAGCTCGGAGTGGATGGTCCCAACCCAGCACTGGAGCAACGAGCAGGGAAGGTGACCCATGGAAGTGAGGCCATGGAGGCAGCCCGAGGCATGGCGTGGTGAGAGAAGGACACGGGGATACTCACTCCCTCCTGGTTACACCCCTGCCTGCTCCATCCCAAAGGGCACCTCCGGGTGCTTGTAGCTCAGCAGGACGTCCGTGATACACGTCGAGGGGTAGCAGGAGGTGTTGAGGTGCTGGCTGCCATCACCCAGGTTCGCGTGCTCTTGCCCTTCCAAACTCTCCCCACAGTCTGTAAGGGCAAAGAGGTGACTTGGCACCTGTCGCTGTGAGCCAGCTCCCCGAGGAGCTGCCCACACCCCCCTGCCCCGTGGGCAGCCCCAGGGCTCACCCTCGCCGTCCCTGTCCCGCAGCTGCTGACTGGCCATCAGCGACGACTGGCTGAGCACGGCGTCCGACATCCGGGCAGAGCTCAGGGCTTTTCCTGCCATCAGACTCATCCCAGGCAAGTTATCCAACTGCACCTGTGGAGACGGTAGGACACACTCAAGGGGAGCCCAGGAGAGGATCCTGCTGTTTCCCATCTGCCCACGGACAGGGTGCCCAGGGAGCCTCTGCAAACCTTCAGCAAGGGTTTGGAAAGACAAGAACTGCATCAGGCACAGCTTGGGTGCAGCCTGTCCCTTCCACAGGAGGATGGACTGAATGGTCCAAATCCCTCTGAACTAACAGAATCACAGCATAGCTGGGGTTGGACGGGAGAACATTGAGCACAAAGCCCTGCCAAGGCAGGGACACCTGGAGCAGGTGACAGAGGAACACATCTGGGTGGTTTTGGGATGTCTCCAGAGAGGGAGACTCCAGCCCCTCCCTGGGCAGCTGTTCCAGTGCTCTGCCACCCTCCATGGAAAGAAGTTCTTCCTCATGTTGAGGTGGAACTTGTTGTGTTTTAGTTTCTGGACATTGCTCCTCATCCTGTCACTGGGCACACTGAACCAGTGAAGCTGACATTACCATCTACAGCACAAGGGAGCTGGAGCAAAGCACACATCAAGATTTGGGCAGGACAATTCCCAGCACCCCAAACCCCACAGGGCACAGAGCACTGAGGTCTGGGCTGCCATGACCAGCTCCTTCACAGCACTGCAGGACCCAGAGCTGGGCTGTGCCTGCAGAGCCCTGTGTGTGCTGTTTCAGAGGAGGGACGTGGGAGGCAAAGGCACCTACGTAGGCATCATCACTGTTCTGGATGGTGTGATGTCTCTGCAGGGTGCGGGGCCGCGGGTGCTCGCTGCTGGAGGGGCGCACGGGGTAGGCCAGCCCGTTGTGGTCGGGCACCTGCATGGCTTGGCCGGGGGAGCTCCTGTCCATGCAGTTCCCCACGATGGACTCTTGAAAACCAGACAGGACAGAAAAAGGACAGGTTAGTACAAGGCATGTGCAGCTCCGGTGCCACTGCAGAGCTGAGATATGATGCCACACACAAATGGTCCTTGCTGGCAGAGCAAGGACAGGATCCCTGGCTGCCCCAGTTGGAGTGGTGCAGCAGCACTGCCCCCAGTTCCACTCACACAGGCTTGTCCCTCCAGCATTAATATCCCAAAAGGTGCCAATGCTTGCTGCCTTTCATCAGGTCTACAAAAGCAGCCTAAAGCTGGAGGCACTGGAGCAGGAGCACAGGTATCAGACACTTTCCCACTTCTGCCTTCCCTTCAAGCCTGAGCTCGACCCCCAGCCTGCCCACACTGTTAAACAAGAGCTGGGGGAGCCTCCAACACGGGATGTTCCAGCAGGGCCCCTTGGCAATTGTAAGCAACATAATCCTGCTGGAAGAGCTGGCCAGGATCTTCACTTTTATCAGATGACTTCTCCCTGCCCTCCTACAATCTGGATGCGGGAGCACACCAGTGTTCTGCCTGGCAAAGTCCATCTGCACTGCAAGCTCTTGTGACTGAGGGCAAAGGCCACATTCCTATCAGGCAAAGCCTCTCGTCATCAAGTACATGATGTTTTGGATAATGTCCTGAGCCATGGAGGAGCCTGTCATCGGGGCTGAGCTCGCTGAGCACGGACCTCGCTGAGCACAAACGCCCGACGTGGCTGTGAGCGCTGGGAGCTGCCCCGAGGTGACACAGCTGCAGGTACATCCCTCACAAAGCCAGAGCTTTCCCAGGGCTTGGGCCAGTGGGAAGGGATGTCCTGCTGTGCTGGGACACCACATGGCCCAGCTGCCTCTGCAACTGCCACAAAACTGCTCCCTGAAGAGATCTCACAGAACCCTAGAACATCCCCACTTGGACGCACAAGGATCATCCAAATCCAACTCCTACCCCTGCACAAGAGAGTCCCAAAATCTGTCCACAAATTTAGCAGAATTCAAGTGAGACCCCCATCCCATGTGGTCCTCACACCACTCGCAGGCAGGGGAGCCTGGACAGCACAGGCAGCACACTGCTCCCAGTGCCCTTCCTCCATCAGGAATGTGGCATTCCTGCAGGAGCCCTGTCCCGGGGCAGTCAGAGATGCAGATGCAGCCTCCCCCTGCCTTTGCACAACCATGGGGTTACGTGCGGTTAACAGTCAGCTTTCCCGGAAAATCGAGAAGGAAAACATGAGGTAACAGATGTTAGCGGATCAGTGCCACCCACACACTGCTTGGGATGCTGCTCCAACTGTGGGAACAGTGGTTGGGGCCAGCAGCCTGCTGCTCCAGCTCCACAAACAGCCCCAGCCCCAGTCCCTGCGCTGCGGGTGATGAGGTCCCCGAGCCTGGAAGAGCCAGGACCCAAAAAGCAGCTGCTTCCCAATGCCAGCACTACACCTCTGGGGACGCTGCTTTGGACCAAGGGACAGACACCCTGAATTCACACCCCCAGCCCTGCAGAGGAGAGCCTTTCATCCCCACATCCTTTGTGTCATTGTGGCATGTGACGCTGGCACGGCGCTGCCGCCAGCTCGGCTCCCTCCGCGCCGAGCCCAGGCAGGTTTCCCATGGGCAGAGCTCCCAGCCTCAGCACGGCTACGTTGGAGCAAAACTGGAGCAGGGCCGTTCACAGGCAGCTCAGTCACATCCCAAACAGATCTGGTTGGCTCTCAAGGTCCCCGGCTGCCATGCCTGGCAGATGCTCCACAGACATCCAGAGCTTTGTGATCAGCGCCAGCGCGCGCCCTTGGGAGCACAGACACTCCCGAGCCACTGGGGAGTCACACTGTGCTCCAGGGAAAACACATCTGGGGAGCTGAGGCACGGAGAGAAGATACCCCTCAAACTGCAAGTCATTACACAGTCTAAGGAAAAGAGTGGGAAAAGCCTGGATGCAGGATTTGATGCAGGTTAATAGTGGGAAAGCCCAGGGAGACAGGATTTGGTGTAGGTCAGTAGTGGGAAAACTGAGAGATGTAGGATTTGGTGTAGGTCAAAGCCCAGGGGTGTAGGATTTGCTGTAGGTAAGGGTTCCTGGGAAGCTCTGAGGTGACTCTGCCTGGATCTGAAGTGATACAGGCCTGAGTCCAAGTGGGTTATGGAGGCCATAAGGAAAAGGGTACAAGCAGTTGCATCCCAGGACATAGTTTACTACAAACAGCCCTGTCAGAAGGGCTTTACACAAGCCTATTTGTAAACATTTATTTGCTTTTACTCATTTACAAGGCCTTGCAGTCTAAAGTCCTTCTCCTTTGTGTATCTAGTCCTTGCATCAGCGGCGTGGGGGCTGAAATTTGGCTTCTGACTTCACCAAACCTCACTGTCCATCTAACGGGCTACAGCGACAAGATTCAGACTCATGATTTTGTACCAAATGCCCCTCCAGAGCTTCCAACCTCCACTGAGCCTGGGGCAATTCCCCCCACTCTGGGCACAGCAGGGAAGTGGAGCTCTGAGAGCAAACACATTGGGAATTCAGAATTTAGGAGGATTTCAGCACAGCCCAGCCTTGTCCCTGCCCCCTGCCCACGCTCTGGGGGGTCAGAGCTTGGCAGCCCTACTCAGCCCTCCGAGCCAGCCTATTCCAGCCTGGTACTTTCCCAACAAACCCGTGCTGTGTCCCTGAACAAAGCTGGGCCTCCTGTGCCCTGGACACTGCTCCTCTGCAATAGGGCCCTGAGTGCCAAGGGCAAGCTGGTGGCTTCAGCCCAGAACCCTGAGTCCTGAAGGGAATACTGATCTGCCTGCTCAGCCTCTCCTCAAAGCCCTCTTAGCAAGGGGCTCAGAGGGTGTTTGGCCTGCAGAGGAGTCTGTAATTACAGCTCAGGCAGGAATTCTCTGACAGCCCAGTGCTGCCAGAGCAGCCACTGAGGAGCAAAGGCGCAGCTGCTTCCAAGGAGCAGGAAAGGTCTTCAAACCCTAATGGCATGTTGAATCTCACTCTCTCCAGAATCCACCCTTCCCAGTTCAAGCAGGGATAGAATCTTGCTGCTGCTGCTGCTCCCGAAGTGCCAGAGACGCTGCAAGACCGCTGCAGCCACAGGACACTGACCAACACTGTTACTGTGTGTGTTTGTGGGAGCTTTAGCAGTGCCTGGACTTGAGGGTCTGTGCTTAAGAGCAGGAATAAATGGCTACACTGCTATAGCTGGGGTGTGCTGGCACCTGAGCTGTTCCTGTCCTGTGTTTACAGGGGATGGGGAACATCGCCACCAAGAATAAGCCTGTGGCCACCATGCAGCATCCCAGAAAAGATGGCAGCAAGCTGGGCCCCAGTCTTTACCTGCCTGGAGAAGTAGGTCACATTCCCAAGGGAAGCAGCCCATCGGGCTCCTTCCTTATTCAACCCTGTTATGACAGAGGCTGTGCCTGCAATTTACTTCAGGCCACAAAAGCCAGAAAGAATCTCGGAAATTCTGTGCTATGCAGAGTATGTCAGGAAACCCTTGGTGTGCCGTGTGGGACGGCGTCCTGGGCAGGAAGGTGAGTGGCTGGCACGGATGGACACCTGGCCTGCACGGGCAGCAGGGAGCCTTACCTCTGCTGGGCACCTTATTCCTGAATCCAGGCGTGGGCTGATGCCTGTACTGGTGCGTTCCCAGCTCCTGCGCGGGATTAGCAGTTCCTAGCAAAGATTCGGGGTCCCCGTGCCCTCCTGCGTTTACAAGCAGAGGGGTCTCGTGGCAACCTTTGGTCAATGTGTTTGAACTCTTACTGTCAGGAAAGCTGTCCCTGTTTCCCTCGCAGGCGCAGTCCTCCTCCATGCTCTCCGAGTGGAACAGGGCTGGCTGGTGTCCGTATCCCTGCGGCGGTGGCACTGAGGCAGGGACCTGCTGGATACATTCTTGCGCCCTGATTTTTAAGAGATGTTGGGGGCTGTTCTGGGGGTGGTACGTGTCAGCACTCTGATAAGGCAAAGACAACGACTGGCGCTCCGAGAGGTTCTGTCCCATGCTGGTGCCCATGTTCCCAGCATCCCCTTGACTCATATGCCTGAACAACTCTTGGTATTCTTGCTGCTGCTGCTGCTGCTGCCGCCGTTTGATGAGCTGTGCAAATTCTGCCTGGGGCAGCCGCATGTCCGTGTGCCCCGTGAGCGAGTGCCGGGGGGAAAGCAGTCCCTGGAGGATGTGCGGTACCTGCTGGTGTCGGCTGTAGTCGGGAGGTGTCGGGGACAACAGTGCCTGCTGTAGTGCCGATGCCGTGTAGTGCTGCTGCTGCTGATGTGCGTTCGGAGGGAAACTGGGGTACTGGTCGAGCTGTGGGACCTTCAGAGCTTGCTGGGCTGCAGGGAACCCCACCCCTCCCGGCGGGCTGTAGTTGCTGGGGGAAACGCGGGGCTGCTCCGGGAACAGGTGGGGGTGTAAGTGCACCTGGTCGTAGTTGGCGGGGGGATACCTGTTCACGTTCAAGGACAAGGAAAAGGACAAGTGACTGCACTGCTCAGCGAGAGCCAGAGCTGCTCCTGCACGGGAGGGAAGGTGGGACAGCAGCCCTGGCCTGGCTCACCAACTCCTTCCCAGGGACAGGGAGGGAGCAAGCACGGCGCAGACTGGCAAGGACACCACGTCTCCTGCTCAGACTCCCACCCCCTCCTGCCCACAGCGCTGCCCCAGCCAGGGGCAGGCAGGGAGGGAGGGGCTCTCACCTGTGCGACTCGGCGCTGTCGGCGCTGAGCTGCTTGGACAGCTGCCGGTGGCCGTAGCTGAGGGAGGCCATCAGGTTGGCGCGGTGCTGCATCTGGATCTGGCTGGCGCTGGGGCTCAGGGACATCCCCCGGGTGTGGGACGCCAGGCCCTGCCCGCCCACCGAGGCCCCGGGCAGGAGGCTGCTGCCGACCATGTCCCCGGGCTCCTGCACTTGGATGGTGACCTGCTGGGGCTGCGACTGCTGCTGCTGCAGGGCCAGGCACGTCAGCCCCATGGCCGGGGGAGGGGAGCAGTTACCCGACTGCGGGAAGATTGTGTTGTGGGATGGCATCCCTTGGAACTGGGACTGGGAGGCAGCACCTACGAGGAACAAAGACCCTCAGCACCTCTGCCAGCCCAGGGCGAGGTTCAGGAGCGAGATCTGCTCCATTCCCCAAAGTGCTGCACAGGGCTTGGATTAACCTGGTCTAGTGAAAGGTGTCCCTGCCCGTAGCAGGGGGCTGGAAAGGGATGATCTTTAAGGTCCCTTCCAACCCAAACCAGGCTATGATGCTGTGATTCATTCCATGACTCTGGGCCAGGCTGGGAGCCCAGTACGTGTTCGTATGGGTGCTCTGTCATGCTGTGCCAGCGTGCAAAGGTCACAGCAAGAGCCCCTTGCACCAAAACAGAAACTCTGCGGAGCTGACAGTGATTTGCATAAACCCTTATGAGCATATCAGCCCTTCCTCCCCACCCCGAGAGTGATAAGTAAGGATCTTGTGACAAGGATCCTGACAGCACATTCCAGCTGGCAGCTTCTCGCGAGATAACACCAGCCCTTGCTGCCAGATGGAGAATCTTCTACATCATCAGCAAACTGTGCAGGGCCTGGGCTGGGGGGGAACAGAGCCCTGGCAAACCCCACTCTGCTTCCTCAGGGTTTGATGGGATCACACGGCCCTGCCCAGCTCCCAGAACTGCTTACCATGGGGCTGGAGCACGCTGCTGCTCACAGGGGGTGGGCTGCTGTTGGGTTGCCTGAAGAGATGATTGTTGGGGTGGTTCGGGGGTGGGCTGGATGGCTGGATCCGTAACCTACGCAGGGAAACAAGCACCTTCTCACCATGCCTGCTCCTTGTCAAGATGCTGTCTCAACTGTGAGAACTGATGCCAAACGCTGCAGGTCTTGTTCAAAATAAACACCATAAAGCCCTTGCTGGGGATGCCAAGGTCTCTGCAGCTTGGCTTCTCTTCTGAGAGCCACCTCACTTGTCCAAGTCACACAGGGAGTGAGCATGACCTGGTGGCTACCACAGAAACCTGGGGACAAGGACACTGCAGGCTCACCTCCTGACTCACTGCACCAATGAGACACCCTGCTCTCATTTCCCATAACTCAGCCTGCCTCACCTACAAGTCAGAGTGCTGAGGGCAAGGAGGCTGAGCTCACCAGGGGCCTGGAAAGGTGTGAGGGAAGGAAGCATGAGAGAGCCTGGCTGCTAAAGTGGCAGCTTCAAGCCATTCAAAAGGCAGGACTGTCAATCCTCTACTCAAAGCAGGTCTGTGCCTTTGAATCAGATTTCTCTGATTCTAAAGTCCTTCAGACAGAATCCAGCCCAAAGGACCAGGCACATCCACCTGGGAACTGGCTGTGTCATTCTGCCTCCATAAACCTCCAACTCAGCCTGGCCTGTCCTGAGTGTGTCAGCTCATCCCTGGGCTTCAGGAAGAGTAAAACCCAGAGCTGTCCTAAAGCCATTTCTTTACCTCTGGAGCTGGTGAGTGAGCAGAGCTGGCTGGTTTTCACATGGAGCTTGCAAGGGTGGAGATGGCTGGGGAGGCCGGATACAGTCCTGAACCAAGCACCACAAGAAAACAAGAAGTGTTTGCAGTCAATGTCTCAGTCAGTAAATTTAGAAACACTGCTGGGTGAAGCAGGACATATCCAGATTCACCGAGTGTCAGTGCCTGACTGCAGCCCTGGCTGCCACAGCTACCACAGCAGCTGTGCAAACATCTCTGCTGAAACCCTTCAGCCTTCCCGCTACAGCACACTCCCCTCCCTCAATCCCCCCGGGACCTGCTCACGAGTTGCATCTGCAGCAACACAGGAAAACAGAGCTAAGCCTTCAGCAGCTCTGGCTCGGGCTGCACTACCTGAATCTGCTGATGAAGAATCTGATGGTGCTGCTCCTGCTGGTACAACATGTGCTGCTGCTGCGTCTTCTCCAGCGTCCTCTCGTCCATGTGCCCACCGTACATCTTCTGGAGCTGCTCACACTCCTGCAAGGAATCCAGCACGTCCCATAAATGACCTGCTGGTGCGCAGCACCCCGCTGTGTGTGGAATGCCATGCTCTGCAGCCCACCCCTCTGAGATAAAGCTGGCAAAAAGAGCCTAATCCCTTCCCTCTGACAGAATCAGGTATGCAGTGACATGGCAAAAAGCCAGGAAAGCAACGGGTGCATGTGACATGGAGCTGGCACTGCTGTGTTCCCTTAATGCAGGCAGCAAGCTCTGGAAATGACATGTCAAGGTGAGGAGAGCATCTTGTTTGTGCCATGCTGCAAGGGGAAAGGCCTGTCCTGGGGCCAAATCCTGCTCCAGCCATTGGCAAGCTGCGCCTGGCTGCGCAGGGAATATCCCACAATACCCTCCAAACTCTGGTGGTAGGAGCTGCCCTTTCCTGGGACACCCTGGAACAGCCCCAAAACTGCTGCCAGAGGAAATGTGGGAGAGCAGGAGCTGCAGTCTGACAGGGCTGGTGGGCCCCGCAGGGACAGGAAGGACACCAATGGGTGGGCACAGCATGATAGTTCTCCCCAGAAAAGAGGGGACAGGAATCTCCCCAGGTGCCCAACTGCAGGCAAACAGCTCATACATCCAGAGGACACTCAGGGTTTGCTGCAGCCACACAGGGCAGGAACAAACCCTCAGCTGCAAAGTCCCCACTGTGTCCCTCAGCCTCTCGTGTAAAGATTCCTCTTTTGCTTCCTGGAGCAGCAAGACCGAGGCAATAAGAATTCCTTGTGGAGGCTGCTCTGAGGACCCCGAGCCCTCCCTCACCTGCTGAAGCTGTTTGATGCTGCTGTTGTTGCCCATCTTCTCCAGGTGGGCTTTGAAAGCCTGGATGCTGGCAGCGCCGTCGGAGAAGCGCCGGACCGGGGAGAAGCGCTCGGTGGGGAGGTGCAGAGTGTTGGAGTCCTTGTAAATAGAACTGAACACAGGGGGAAGGAAGGGGGTCAGTGAGGTGACACCACCCAGAACACAAACTCCAGTACAGACACTCCATTTCCACCAGCCTCCCAGCTGCCTGGATGCTCCACACTGGGCAATCAGAATGGGCACATCTGAACCAAGCTCAGCCCAAGGCACCACAAGCACTTCCCCTTCACAATGAGGTTTCTTTGCCATCAGAGGGAGCCAGATTTTTTTCAGGAACTGTTCTCTCCCAAAGCTGGGGTTCCCCATTATCAATGAGCTGGCATTAGGTGCCACCTGTGTTATCAGGAGCAGAGATAACCTGGCAAATACTCATCACAACGTGCCTCACAACAAACAGCTGGGGCTCTCTGCCTGCCCTCATGGCTTCCAGGCAAGTGCTCTCTGTGGAACCTGACTTCTGGGCAAATTGTAACAGCACAGAATGGTTTGGGCTGGGAGGGACATCTTCCACTATCCCAGGCTGCTCCAAGCCCTGTCCAACCTGGCCTTGGACACTTCCAGGGATAGGGCAGCCACAGCTTTCCTGGGCAACCTGTGCCACGGCCTCCCCACCCTCACAGGGAGGATTTTCTCCTATCAGTAAAGGGTTTCTTTGGTAAAGATTCTGCAAATGCCATCTCTGGAACCCAGCAAGCAACACTTAATGCACAGGCTCCAGCAGCAGCCTTTGTCTGTGAGAAGGTCACAGAGACGTGGCCTTTACAGCACCTCTGACACCAAACCCAGCAAGAGTCCACTGGCTGCAGCTGGAGTGGTCCTGAGCTCCAGAGGTCACTCTGAGGGCCTGTTCCAGGCTCCCCTTGTCACAAAGTGACTGATGCTGGATCACTTCCAGCAGGCTGGGTTCTGTTTTGTTACTGTCCCTGCCTTAAGAGGACATAGTTCAGTTTCCTTCCAAGGAAAGAGCTGTGCTCCTGCCTTTTGAAGCCATCCCATCCATTATCCTGATCCATTTGTTCTCCTGTTGCATTGATGGAAAGCAGAAGCTACAGATAAAATCATGCTGAGTTTTTGAAACCCGTGTGGGCAAGGCAGAACAGCTGCACTTCCCTGTACAGCTGTACTTCAATTCTGCTTTCAGATATTTAACGTGACAAAACCAGGGGCTACATATGAAGATACATAAGGTGGCTTAAAATAGGTTAAGGGCTAAAATAAAACCCACCTGCCGTTCAATAATGTGCTTTATTTACACAATGACTGCTAATTTCTGTGCCAGGTATGTCATGAACTCACTATGGAACACTCTGTTTAGACCATGGTCGGATGAAATTTCCATTATTTCACAGGAAAAAACACAGAACAGGCTCACAGAACGTTACAACACCAAGAGTGGAATGAGCAGATACCACCCTGCTCGTGATGCAACAGCTTCAGGACTCCAGAGCCAAGAGACAGAGGTGACACCAATGTTATTTACAGGCTAAGTGTGTTTAAAGTCTTGCAAAAATTCTGTTCCTGCTGTGCGTGAGGGACTTGGCTTACCTTTAGGATTTGCAGCAATCCTGAAAGCAGGACACAGCACATTCTGCTTGTTTTGCAAGCTGCACTCCTCTTCCTATCAAGCTGTGGCCCTAGAAATGTTTCCCCTCCTGCTCTTCCCATCCCCCAGGCACCTCTGAGGGAGTAACTTGAGGGCAGAGAGGTGCTTATCTTGGTTTTCCGGAGCTCCAGCGTGGCACTAGCATTGTCTCAGTCTGCTCAGAGTTCACCTGTCCCTGCTGATTACATCAGTGCTCAGCTCAGCAGGTCTCTGGCGACAATAAAAAGGGTTTTGTCAAGCCTGCCAGTGTGAGCTGCCTGAGGGGCTGAACACCAGCACCAGCCTGGCCTGGCCTGGCAGCCACTGCTTTCCCAAGAGGCAGCAAACTCCAGTGTGCAGCTGGTTCGCTCCTAGCACTGAGGGGTCAGAGCACTTTAAAGCCTTTCTTAGGAGGTTTTTTTAAATTAAGAGGAATTTAAGCTTCCTCTGTGGCATTAGCATCTCTGGTTGGCTGCTGTGACAAGAACTCAGTCACATTAACACCTCTCCCACATTAACACCTCTCCATCAGGACTGTCCCTCCCACACATCCTGAGTGTGTTCAGATCCAATCCAAAGGTTCCCTCTTTCCCAGACTTCTTGACTGTTTTCTTCCTTCCTCACCCAGCTTCCTTTTCTCACATCGTTCCCACCAAGGGTTCAGGTGAGAAATGAAATTACTCTTGAGGAGCTTTGCAAAGAGACTTTGCAGTTAGAACACACAACTCTGGTGCAGAACAGTGAGGGTTTTAAGCTCTGCTGTGGATGACTCTTGGTGCAATCTTTTGCCTGCATCTGCCTCCAAAAATGTTCTGTAGCAAATCTGCTACCTTGATGCCTACCATTACACAGGGAAAAGCTTTCCTCTAAAAAAAACACCTTATTCCCAATATTTCTGTGATGGCAGCCATTCCAGCAAATCACCTCCAGCCACAAAAGTGGGACTGGAAGGAAGAGCCAGCTGATTCCTGCTGGTCCCTGCAGGCAGGGGGTCAGACACCCTCTGCTCTGTGGGTCTGCTCTTTGTCCCTGCTGTTGTTCCTCCTCCTCCTCACCCCTCCCTGCCAGCGGGGTGTCCTCAGTGCTCCATTCCAGGGCACCCGGGCAGGATTCCTGGCGCACGCTGCCCGGCCGGCCGGTGCCGTTACTCACCGGTGCTGGTCGGGTCCCAGGTGTGGAGCCCAAGCCCGGGGTCGGAAGGACTGCTGTCCTAGCTGCCTCTGCAAGTCTGGAGGGATTTCAGCTGTAGGGTTGGTCATGGCCAGAGTGTGCCTTTTTGACCTATTTGCCAAGTATCTGCAACAAGCAGGAGCACATTTTATAAGAGACTGATGGGAGTACTCCGAAAACAGGGAGTGTTAGATAACCCAGAGAAAACGGGGAGGAAGAAGCTTGTGCAGTGCTCAGAACACACCACGGACACGCTGCCCATGCCTGTCACAGCACTGCCTCACCAGTGCTTTGGGGACAAGTGTAGTTTCAGCTGCTGGTGCTCCACTGCCAGCTTGGAAGGAAAGAGAAGCCGTTTGCTCTTCCCAGCAGGAAAGGCACGTTCCACCTCAAGGGGAATGCTGGTATGTCCCTTTGGGAACACCCACCTGCCCTCAGCGTGGATGCACTGCACTAGAGCAGCTCTGCCCTTCTGTGCCAGCCCAGGGAGCCAGGGCAGAGATAACCCAGTGGGAGATAACCCAGCAGAGCTGCTGCTCCTGCCAGGGGAGCCCTCGCTCCTCGGACCGACCCTGGGACACCCTGGGTCCGGCCACCAGCTGTGGCCACCTTGTCCCAGCAGGGGAAGGGTGCCCGAGGAGCAGGAGGAAGGGCTGGGCTGAGGCAGGGCTGTGCCAGCCCGGTCCAAGTGCGCCATCTAGTCCTTGCTCCGCTCCGGGAAAGTCGGGAATGGCCCGGGATGTGCAGCAGCGGGAACCCGAGCACCAAGAGGGTCTCCCCCTCTGGAGCCACCAGCACCAAGGCTGGGCTTGCCTCTCACACCAGAGCTGGGAGGCAACAGCTTAAACAAAAGCCCACTCTGCACTGGAAAAGAGCTGCAGGTCTCCTGCAAACCCCCCAAAGACCGGGGAGGGGGAACTCGGAGCCTGTGCTCCAGCAAGGACGTGAGGAAGGGCCGGGCAGTGCTGAGAGCTGCTCCTGCCTGCTGTTCCTGGCACAGCCCAGGGCAGTGGGAGGGCAGAGAGGGGCTGAACCCCCGCCCAGGGCTGGCACTGGCCCGGGCTGTGCCTGCTCAAGGCCACAGGGATGAACTCAACCCTTTGTGCTCAGTGAAGCAGCAGTGAGGCTGCTCTGGTAACCAGGCCAAGCACCACTCGGCCACTGACACCTGCACAGCCTCACCTTTGCTCTTTTCCCCTGCAGCTGCCCCTGGGAAGCAGAAGGAGCAGCAAGCAATACAGACTTGCCCAAACTCAGCCTCTCTTTGCTGCTGAAGCCACTTAAGCAGAAGAAGCAGGTTAACAGTGCCGTGGTGCCCCGCCAAAGCCCGTGCCATTAGCTGTTTAAGAATCATTTGATGCAGACAGGGAAAGGTTCCCAAAGAGCTTTACTGTTGTGGTTTGCTAAGATCATTTTATTTCAGCCCTCCAGGGAACAATCCAATCATGAGCTCTAACAGCGTTTCGGGTGGAGGAAAGTTTCCCGAAGCTCAAAGGAGATGTGACTGTTCCCTGGAACAGAGAGAAGACTGTGCTCTGCTTTCAAGGTCAGATTAAGGAGGGCAAAAGCTGCTCGCTGGTGGCTGCAAACAGAATATTTGGGGCAGTGTTCTGAGAAGCTAAATATTTGCATCTGTCCCTGATGTTAATGCTATTTACCCTTCTCCTCTGATGACTACAGACATGTTGCAACACAAGGGGTGGAGAACAAGTTAACACACAACCTGGATGGTGCTTTTTCAAGGCCATCTGGTGGAAGAAGAAGATGTGCTGTGAAAGAACTAACGGCAGCACTGTCGAGAGCAGTGAAGTGACCTCTGAGTCCAAGGGGACTTGGTTTTCAGTGGGATCTGAACATTTCAGTGCCTTGCAAAACACTGCACAAGGGTTTCAAAATGTCTCCAGCTGAGCTAATGCTTTAAAGGCTCAACTGAAACCTTCCGGTTTTGAATACTGAAAAATCTGCCCAGGTAAGATATGCAGGCATCCCCTTTCCAAGAATGAGATTTATCATGTTTGCACAGCCAGAAAGACCACCTGCTGTTTGAGGTGCTGTCAGAGGACATTACTGGCCCTATATTAAAGCTGTTAATGGCTGTTGAAGCCATTAGTGAGGTTACAAGTATACTTTCTAGGCTGAGGTAGGCAAAAGGAGTCTCAGTCTCTCACTGCTCACACCCACTGTTCCTTGGGAGCACTGAGAGGAGCACAGCTGGCCAAGGCTCTGGAGCACGACCTGCACCCACCCCAGTCTGCAACAACCCCCAGTCTGAGCCCTTGTGAGCCCCTGGGGAGCCACTCCCTTACCCAGGTGATGACCTGTACAAAGGGGGATCCAGAAAGCTCTTCCAGTTTGAGGTAAGAAGCAGGAGCACCCACCACACGTAGTGCCCAGCTGGTTAGCAGAGAAGAAACTATGCAAAAGCTCCTAAGAAAATGTTAGCAAGGCCATGGTTAGTGTGTTCATGGACTGAGAAACTACAAGCACATTCTACTCACTTCCTACAATGTGTTTAGAGCAGACACAGAGAACAGAAGTTCCCAGCCTGGGAGCTAATAATGCTTTCCTTATTGGAGCAGACTATTTTAAGGCCTGATGCTAAAATTAGCAGCTAGAGGTACCCGTAATTCCAGCAAGCTCACTTTGTTTGAGGCATCAGAGTTGGATGTTTACTGCATGTCTTGATACAAAAGCTGCTGCACTGGCACCCCAGGCCACAGAGGAGATCCTCCCACCTCCAGCACCCAGCAGGGAGGGGAATCCCTCAGCACTCACTTGGCAGGTTAGTGTGGATTGCATGCTGGTGCACACTAAGCAAAGGAATTTAGCAGTTCCAAGAGTTTCTGGAGAACCTACTGCTCAATCAGCTACCCATTGCAGGGGAATCCAGCTCTGCAAGTACCCAGTAGTGCCAGAGGAGTAACTGCCTACAGTAATCAACACCCACAGGAACAGGAGAAGTGTTGAGCCTTCGCTGTAAAATGAACAGCAGTGCCCTGATGAGGTGGCTGTGTTTGAATCAGCTCTGGAACAGCCCAAGGTGAGCCTCGTGGAGGTAGGAAGGGCAAATGTTAACAGAGTAGGAGTTACCTCTGCACAGCTTCCTGATCTGGCTCCCCATCGGAGCTCTCCTCGTCCACAGGGGTGACAGCTGGGACAGCCTGCAGAGAGAGAAGCCACAGCTCAGGAGGCCACCCAGCACAGTCCCCGTCCCACAGGGGACACCTGATCTTCCCAAACAAGCTTCCACAGGGGTGTGTGTTGGCTCCTCTGCAGCACCAAGGAAACCTGGCCAAGAACCCCTTCCAACATTCCTTCCCCAGTCCAACTGCCTGGGCAGGGCTGCTGCTGCTTGGAGAATTCATTGATACAGATGCACCCGGGGAGCGAGAACACGCCCGAATGCCTGAGATGGACACTTGAGTTTTACCATGGGATCAGCAAAGGACAAAAGCAACCATTAAAAAGCGCACAATTCCAGAGAGGAACACACAACTCCCCCATGCCACCTCCGGGAGAGCGCAGCAAACCCTGCAAGGGCCAGCAGGGGAAGCTTTGGCAGCGAGCAGGCACATCCCCACAGCGCTGAGCCTGCTGTGACCTGGGCACAGCCACCTCTGCCTGCGGGAGGGGATATTTTTAAGCACTCTGCCTCCCCTGCGCTACTCACTGGCGTCATGGTGACGAGCGGCGAGGGGCCCCGGGGCCGCTTGAGCAGCTGCTGCGCGTGCAGCTGGATGTTGGCCCCGCCGTCCGACGCCCGCCGGCCCAGCGGGCCCATCCCGTTCAGCAGCTGCAGGGTGGGGGGCTGCAGCAGGGACTGCTCCTGCAACACACACACAGAGCACCGTTACCCACCCCGGCCCCAGCCCGGGGACGTGTGCCAGGAGAAGACAAGCCCTCTGGGCTGCAGGGATGTCACCAGCGTCTTGGATGATGTGGGGCAAGGGCAGGGGCAGGCAGCGTCAGTGGGTGGGCAGGGTTTAACTCTGCAGCTCCCTGCAGGCTGCTCTAGCTGCCAGGCAGGCTGCAACCTGCAGCTCAAAGCCAGGCAGCACAGTCCTATTTCTCCCCAGCCCATTTATTAATTTCATACTGCACTGCTCCTTCATTCGTCAGCTTCTTCACAGAATCACAAAATGGTTTGGGTCGGAAAGGACCTTAAAGATCATCTCATTCCAACCCCCTGCCATGGGCAGAGACACCTTCCACTATCCCAGGTTGGTCAGAGCTCCATCCAGCCTGGCCTTGGACACTCCCAGGGATGGGGTATCTGCAGCTTTTCTGGGCAACCTGTTCCAGTGCTTCACCACTCTCACAGTAAAGAATATTTTCCTAATATCTGAGCTAAACCTGCTTCAGAGAACCAGTTGGAATCATACATAGAGAGTAATTCTTGAGGCTTATGCAGTCCAAGGAGTGACAAACAGAGGGAGCAAGTGT
This sequence comes from Illadopsis cleaveri, assembly GCA_013399915.1. Classification (NCBI taxonomy): domain Eukaryota; kingdom Metazoa; phylum Chordata; class Aves; order Passeriformes; family Timaliidae; genus Illadopsis; species Illadopsis cleaveri. Next base: position 83,733 of record VXBB01003594.1, on the reverse strand, counting down.
GAGCACAAAGAGCCCTCCCACCTGGCAGGGCACAGAGCAGAGCAGGGATCATGGGCAGTACCTTGTACTCCAGCTGCCCCGTGGGCTGCAGGTTCTGCCTGGGCAGCACATTGTGCATGAAGTTCACATTGGGGGTCACCTGCAGGAACGGAGCCTGAGGAGTGACACGGGGGAAGCCAGGCAGGAGCTTCTGCAGGTCATCCATGACTTCCGTCCTGTACAGTCACATTTGGAGAGGGGAATTAGCCATCATGTGAGGAAACCCCTCAAAGACCCAGTACACCCAGCTTCCCTTGATAAAAAGCTGCTCACTGCCCTGGAAAATGGTCACACAGAGCAGCCAAGTCACTCTTCGGTTTTATTTGATCCTTTTTTCTCCTCCATGTTGAGATTTAGCTCTTGGCATTAACCTCAATGGCTAGTATCACAAAAACTTCACCTTGGACATGACAGCAGTACAGCTCAGGTGAGACACTTGCCTTGACCAAAAGCACAGCTCACCCAGAGCTGATCAGGAAGAGCAGGAGGAAAGTGCCTCATCCCCATCTAAAACACTGACCAAGCTGGGCAGGGGGACTGGGACCTTTAAAGGAACACCCAGAAGGACCAAAGGCACATGCTGGGAGTGAATGTCCAGGCCAGAGTGCAGTACTCACCGTGGGTCTGCTACTCCCACTGTGTGCCTCCTCATGGAGAGGTAGCGGACCAGGGCCTCGGGTGATGGTTCCTCCCCTTCATCACTGTCCAAGTTCATTGTTCCATCAGTCTGGGCAGGACAAACATTGGAGATGTTGAAACGCAACATGAGGATCAAAGGAAAGGCTTCAATATGAACCAGAAAAGGAGCTTGCAGGGGTCATGGGGATGTGCCTCACCTCCACAATTTGGTTCTCGGGGTTGATGAGCTGGACTTGGGGCACGTTGATGTTCATGGTGTTGCCAGTCTGTTCTGTCTGCTGAGTGGAGATATCAGGATCAGAAGACACAAACACAGCATTGCTTTACAAACACAGATGGATTAACACCAGCCCTAAGCATCTGCAGCAGGGAGGTGACCCTGGAGCCAGTGAAGAGCTGTTTATTCTCAAGAGGTTGCCTCTACCCCCCTTCCTTCTGTTCAGGCAGAGTCAGCAACTCTTTTGCTTCCCTTATGACCTGGCCTCTCCCAAAGCAAGCGCTCATTGCTCCAACAGCAGCACAAGGTGGGGAAGAACCATCACACAGCAGCTCTGGGCTGGGAACTCCAGCTCCCAATAATTCCCTCAGTTCCTTCCTCTTTGTCACTAAGTGAGCAGGAGACTGTCTGAAGGATGTTCAGCCAATGCACAAACTGTCCCTAACCTCAGGATCAGGGCACCCTAAGCACACATCAAATTCTCAGGCGAGGAACATTCTGACACTCCAGCCAGGGTGTGGACACCCATGAGCAAGTGTGAGTTTAGCAGGTAAGGGACTGGCTGGCCTTGCAGGGCTGGAAGAACACTGGGAAGGGGATGCACCTGGATGTTGGCCGAGGTGGGGAAGGTGATGGTGCGTGGGATGCTGGGCGAGGGTGCAATGCGCAGGTTCTTGTGTCTCTTGAGGCGGTCGCAGAGCAGGCTGTAGATCGCGCTGTAGTGATCGTACGCGTCGGCCCGCAGCGACTGAAAGGCAAATCAAGAGCGGTCACTCCTTGTGCAGTGATGAAATGTATTTTATATTGTGCTGGGGCTGCTCAGCTGCCACCAAGCACAGCCACTGATCAGCAAGAGGAGCAGGCAGGACACGCCAGGCCTCACCTGCACCGTGCGCTCCTTGTCCAGCCCCATGTCCGCCATGGCCAGCAGCACGTCCTCGTTCAGCGGCTCCAGCTGCCTCTCTGTCTTCAGGTGCTGACACTCTGCTATCAGCTGTGAGGGCACAGGCACACAGTCAGAGCTGACATTCCCAAAGGCACACTGATGAGTCACAGTGCTCCCAAGAGCCCAAGCACTGGGCTCTGGCTGCAGCTGGCGTGAGGTCTGATGGCAACTGATCCGAAATCCACTGCCCCGAGCTCCCAATGCCACGGGGGAAGATACAAAAACGTACATAGATAAGGAGTGATGTGGAAAGCAAGGCCAGGAAAACACAGGAAAGGGAAAGGCCACGCCTGGGAATGAGTGTTCCCAAAGAGCAGAACCAATACTGCAGCACCACGTGCCCAGAGCCCATTTGAGTCACTGAGCAGCGCTGCTCTCTGCTGCTCACCCTGTCAAACTCTGCATCAGCCTCCCCCAGCTTCATCCACTTGTGTTTGCAGATCTGCTCCATGGACAGCCTCTTGCTCGGGTCCAGCACCAGCATGTGGCGGATCAGGTGTTCACACTCTGTCAGGGAAGAGAGGCCGGGTCACCCGTGGGGAGGGACATGGCTGCTGCAGCGCTCCCCTTCCAAGCTCCCCTCCGGGAAGTCACCTCACAAAAATACTGCTTCTCTTCTGCACTTCACACCTGCTGGGTCCCCAACGTGCCACGCTGCTGCAGACATTGATTCCCCTGTGCTGGGAAGGAGCAAAGCTACCCTGGCTACATGGAGCCCTGTCACCCCGTCCCTCCCCATCTTGATGTGAGTGGCTTTTGGAGGTTGGGAGCAAAGCACCCTTAGAATGTTCTCCACTCAACAGCTCACTGTGAGTGATTTCTCCATTGTATCACACCTGTGCTGTCACCAAGAGGGACTGTTGAGGCTCTCCTGTTTAGGTTGGGATCTAAGTTTGCTTTGAAAGCTCCAGGAATTTTCTGCACGGAGAGAACTTCTTCCCCAGATAAGACAGCAAGCAAGGAAATTTTCAGCTGGGAAACTCCACACAAAATTATTCCTTAACCTGACGGCAGGAAACCAAGTACCTACATGTCTCTTTGTTAAGCTGATTTTATATGAAAATTAATCACACTTTTCACACCCAAGATTTATTACTGAAGTGTTTTTGCAGCAGCAGGACACAAACATTCATCTCTGACGGGGCTGTTGCTGGGAATTCACGCCCCATAACGCTGTAAAAAGCTAAAGCTGACGGAGGTGTAGTGAAAACCCTGCCCCCTTACCTGTGGACATGAAGAAGGGGATGCGGAACTTCCCGCTGAGCACCCGCGCGCGCAGGTTCTGCAGGGTGCTCCCGTCGAAGGGCAGCGCCCCGCACACCAGCACGTACAGCACCACGCCGAGGCTCTGTGCACAGAACAAACCCCATCAGCAGTGCCAAACGGAATGAAAACCCATCTCTGGGCAGTGCATGCTGCTGGCACCTCCCCATAGGCAAAACACAGGACGTGGTAGCCAGGATGCAGTTTGGGAAGGGTTTCTTTGGAAAACACTTTTTGCTGTGTCAGGGCTTTTCTCCAAGACGTGTACTGAGCACTCAGGAAGCAAAGCCAAACAAACAGAGCAAAACTCAGATCAAAGCCAGAGAGAAAGAGGCTCATCACATACCCAAATATCAACCTTTGGCCCATCGTACTCCTTGCCTTCAAAGAGCTCTGGAGCAGCATAGGGAGGACTCCCACACCAGGTTTTAAGGAGCTGACCAGGGGTGAAGATGTTGCTGAACCCAAAATCTGAAAGAACAAAGAGAACCGATGAGAGGAATGTGATCCACTCCAACTGCCCTGAACAAATAGTATTTCAGTAACTTGCTGAGTATGTACAATCCTGTAATGGGTAACTGGTACACAGACACTGGAAATGGAATCACTGAGGTTAGAAAAGACCTCCAGGGTCATCAAGTCCAACCTGTGCCCGATGCCCACCTTGTCACCAGCCCAGAGCACTGAGTGCCACGTCCAGTCTTTCCTTGGACACCTCCAGAGGTGGCGACTCCAAACCTCCCTGGTGCCCTGAGCTTTGGGCAGTGCCAGCAAGGATGGAGTGCAAAGGGAAAAAGAATGGGAATTCTGATTTTTCCAGAAAGCACTACAGGGGCTGCAAACTTTGGTTATAGTGGGCAGCTCCACAGAGTCAAATTCTTCACTAAGAGCAAATGACAAATCCTGAAAGAGAAAGGTCTTAACTCACAGGCAGCCAACCATCAGCTTATGTGGGCACTAACAGTATTCTCTGTTAATTAACCTGCCTCCCCCTGGCTCACAGCTGGAACCTGCACTGCAAAGGGCAAGGAAACCAGTCTGGATCCAAGTGAAGGGAGCTGGTTCTTGTAAAAAGAAAGAATATTCACTAAATTTCCTTTCTTTTTTCCTCCTCAATTGAACTGAAGCAATCACAGTCTCAGAGCGCAGTTCTGAGGTGTCCACATGTTTTTTCTAACACATTCAAGATTACCAGTTAATTACCAATTAATTACCAGTTCCACACCGAATTCCAAGTGAGGATCACCAGTGATGACCAACAGCTCTGTGCCAGAGCCAGGCACATCCCACCAGCACTCCCCAGAATGCACTGACTGGTGAGTCCATGCTCCCTCTTGCTGCTCTCCTGACAGGATTTTCCACGACCTAATTTCAGGTGACTCCTCTCCTCCTTGGCAGAGTGTCTGCAGCACCCAGCAGAACACCTGGCACTGCTCCTGCCAGCTCAGCTCCAGAGGGGCACAGCTGAATTCCTTCTCCCTGTCCCTTTGCAGGGAGGAAATTCTCACTGGGGAGATGATTTATGCATGTGGAAAATACCTAACGCAGCCTGTCCCTGTGGAAACACCTGGAGTACCCGCCAGGCTGCTCCAACCCCAGCTCAGAACAGAGCAGAGATGGTAAATGTTCTTTAAAGGCACTGTGATATCAAAACAAGGCACTTACACGCCCGTTGGGTTTTTACTGTTGGCAGTGAAGCCATCTAAACCTCCAGTCAGCCTTTGGAGGACAATTCCAGGGAAATAGCACACAGCTGCACAATTGTCTTTTCCACCTCTGCAAGCTTTTGAGCTGCTGTCTCACGTTCAAAGCAGGATGTGTAACAAGTGCCTGAGTTACGGCCACCGGAGCCGGCAATAAACGCTGCAGCACTGGATGGATTTCCCAACACACAGCACTGGGATCAGGTTTAGACATAAACTCCTTATGACTGTGGAATTTTGGCACTTCCCATATATTGAGCAAGTTATCCTGGTTTAGTTACTTTTATTTGTCCTTGTAAGTACACGAGTGGGCTTTGAGCACCTGGGGAAGCAGCTGTATTTTCCAAGGAGTGCACAGCCCAGAGCAGCTCCAGCCCTGCACAGGTGAGAGGCCTGAGGTGCTCCCCACTCTGCTGCACAGGTCACAGCGAGTGTCAGCAGCAGGGGCAGGGCTGTGCCATTCCAGGGCTGTGCCATTCCAGGTCCATGCCATTCCAGGGCTGTGCCATGCCAGCTGGCAGCACCACGGCCTCGGAACAGACACGTAACAGCTGCCCCCTGCACCCTCCTCTGCTTCCTGCAGATTGGCTGGCTGGGAAACTTCACCCCTATCCCATCGTGCTGAAATTTGTCCAGGGATTCACAGCTCTTTTGGACAGGGAGAGGAGGTGGGGAGAAGGGGAAATGCAGGGTCTGTCCTTAGGGAACGGGGACAGTGGGTCCCAGAGCTCTGCACTCGTCCTGCATCTCGGAGTGAAACCTCTCCCTGTGCAGAGATGCTGCTCTGCCCAGCTCCTCCTGTCAGGCTGCTGGGCTCTGTGGGGAGCTGGAGCCAGGCAGATCCTGTTCAGGGACACTGCTCCCAGGCTGGAAACAGCTTCCAGATCCCACCTGCGCTGTGGGACTGAGGTCAAGGCTGGGGAAAACTGCAAGGCTTTAAAAACCCAAAGAAAGTTCACGGGAGGATTTGAAAATCCCAGAGCAACTAAGCACAAAACCTAAACCAAACAAAAACACAAACTACAACTTAAATAAACTTTCTTAAAATCTATGGCCAAGGAGATGCATAAATCCAAATCCTCAGGGAGCAATCAGGTCTCATTCCACAAACAGATGCAGAGGGAAAGAGGCATTTTTGAACAGCCAGGTGAGTCACAATGATGTGACACAGGGAAAACATTTAAAACAAACATCTCTGCTACAAAACAGTGGGTCCAGTCCCTCAGGTTTCCTTGGAGTGGAGCTCAGGGAGTGGCTTCAGTCTCTGCCCAACAGGGATTTCACCCTCGGGAGGGGAAGGAGCAGCCGGCTCCTGCAGACGAATGCAAAGCGATGCATAGATCAGATTCCTCTCCGAAACCATAGCCCGGGAAGGGAAGGGAAGGCCGGGGTGTTTAGCAATCATCAACTCCTGGCTGAACTCTCCAGCTGGGAGCACAGGGAACGCAGTGCCAGCAGCTACTGACTCAGACTCTGAGAAGGTACACTGGAGAAAAAGCATCCATGGGAAAAATGAGAGCGAGGGTCACAGCACTGGGATCTCGCTGTTTACAGAAAAACAGCGAAGCAGCAATCAATCAATCAAAAATCAGCCCAAACAGTGAGCACCAGAGAGAGCAGCAGCACTGCCCACTCCAGGGCTGCAGCCTGACAGCCGGGACCTGCCTAATGCCAGGAAAAGGATTTAAAGCTGCAAATGGATGTCAGGTGGAAAGTGCCAGAAAATCTGCACTGGTGAGAGCCTGAAAAGCTCCAAAGTTTGAGTTAGACACAGTTAACTGGTTTGGCAGTGAAGGTTCAGCTGGTTCTCCACCAGTGTAACTGGTGTGTGCATTTCTGTAGCATTTCTCCCGGGAGGTCTGGTGTGAAGCAGATCTGTCGCTATCACTATTTTTTTTTTTTTTTTTTTTGCACTTGAAACAATGGAAGAACTGGTGTCAAGTTGTAATTGATGAGTTATAGGGAGAAAACTTAATACTTGGAAAATCCTATACCATAAATCAGCTTTTCCAGGCTACTTTTCAAAGCACTACAGCATCTTCCTGCCAAGGCAAACACTGCCACCACCAGGGTGGAGACTATCTCCTGGAGTCATTCTGGGAGCACAGATTTGGAAGGAAAATAGTTTCCAACTCCCTTAGATAAAAAAATTCCACAATTTCCAGAGCTTCTCAGCCTGCTCATGTGGACATTTCTCCAGCAAATCCAGCTGAATTCCAGTTTCCACCTGGGTTAGTTTTTAACTTCTCGCTGTTTGCCAGGCACCCTCCCCCTCCACACAGAGCGGATTTTTCCCGTGAACACAAGATGGCCTCAAACCATTAGTGCAGCCTTTGCATAAAACACCAGAAACTGCTGCTCAGAGACCTCCCCAGCAGCCTCTCCCTGAGCTCCACAACCTCTCCACTCCTACTCCAAGGAGCTGCACTCCTGCTTCATCCTGCTTATCTCCTGCTCCCAGAACAGAGAGGAGCAGGTTATCATCCCTGTGCCAAGGAGGACATGGTTCACACTGTTAAGCACCAGAGGGAAGTCCATGAAGTCCATCTCTCCTTCCTATTCCTTCCCTGCTCCCTCCTCACAGATGGAACATGAGGGAAGCATAAGAAATTACTGATGATTTTACCACAAACCGAGTGCTGAACTCTAATCTGACACCTCCGGATGGTACACGAGAGAACAGCAACAACGAGCTAGACTGTTTCCTTTCTTCAAGATGCTATCAAGACAGAGGAGTATTTCCCATCTCCCAGAAGTAAAAATGCTCAGACTGAAAAATTTTGTAGCCCTCAGCACTTAGAAAAAAAAAAAAAATCAAGTTACAAACCCTTGCAAAAGACAACAATCTCACTGAGGAAGTCTGCTGGGAGAGGGGGCAACCAAGTGCTTTCCAAAGGTGCCCTGCTGTGCTCTGGGAGAATTAAATACTGAGCACAAGATCTACCACTTCCAAAGCCTATGAAATGAGATGACCAGGGCAGAATCACAGAACATTCTGAGCTGGAAAGGACCCACGAGGATTGAGTTCAACTCTTAAGTGTTAAATCTTGTTGGTTCAATTGGTCATAATCCCACCAAGCCCAATAAAGTCAAGCCTAGTCAGTGCCCCCCAGAAATCAGCCAAGGCTCAGTGTCATGGTCAGAGGATCACAGACATGCAGCTCTGTTAGGTCAGGACAGAAATGCCCAGGGTGGAAGCTCTCTGCAAGGGCAGTTAGTGACAAAAAAAATCCCACTGTCCTGCAAATCTCTGGGAGCAGGCAGTGAGGGCCTGATTGTTCAGCTCCTTCAGCTTCTCTCCCTGCAGGGAATAAACCTCCAAAGCACTGAGGCCACTCTGGCTCTGTCACACCACATTGTGAATGATTCCAGGAGTGCAGTTTCCCCTTCACTGCTCCACCATCACCTTGTCATCCCTACTTTGCCATTCCTGCTCTCTCACCTAGCCTGACCTGCTCTGAAGAAGCCCTGAACCAGCAGCAGGACTCAGGACAAGGTCAATTTTGTGACACTGTCTCACCCATCACCCAGAGGAGTGAACGCAGCAGTGTCTGCAGCCTGGGAAGCCAAACCTGCCTTTTTTCCCTTCTTCTTTTACTCTGCACTACTTGAAGGGAGGTATAAATCCCCTGGCTACAACCTGGCAGTTTCAGCTCTGGGCAGCAGGCCACACAGAAATCCAAAGCTTCCTTTAGCTGCACCACATTTCCTTCTCCCTGAATACCTGGAAGCAGCCAGTGCCTACATTTATTAACTCCTGAAAGCAGCTGCCTTCCTCCCACACCGCTCAGCTTAGCTCACCTGCTATTTTGATGTTCAGGTTTGCATCCAGGAGGAGATTTTCTGCCTTCAGATCCCTGTGGACGATGTTACGACAGTGACAGAAGTTGACAGCAGCCACAATTTGCTTGAACTTTCTCCGGGCTTCTTTCTCGGCCATGCGCCCGTGGGCCACGAGGTGATCTGTGAGGGGAAGGAGAGCACAGGGTTATGGACACAGGGGCTTCTGGTGCTCGTGGAGAGAGCTGGGGAGGTGGGAACAACGTGGGCACAGCGTGGTTTCCAGCTCCAACAGCAGACATGGAAGAGGCACAAGCAGGGATGGGACACACACTGCTGCCAGTCCTCACCTGGGCTGGCCCTGAGCGAAAGGCTGTGAAATTTATTTTATGTAGAGGACAGCTGAGGGGGTGCCTGGAAAATGAGAACTGTTTTGTACACAAGTGCGAAGGCTTTAAAATCTTTTCATACATTAAAATAAAAATGGAGCTTTTCCAGCCTTTGCCTTCAGTCAGACCCCAAGCCTTGCAGCACATCACCTCGAGAGGTGCAGCTTCCTGGCCACGTGCCATCCTTCCTTCCCCCTGGTTTTTCACAGGAAACGTGTCTTTGGTCTGACATGCCCTGAAGATAACTCCTGCTGGAACCAGCGAGGTCCCAGGTAGTCACAGCCACAAGCAGCTGCTGACCTCAGCTCTGCAGCCAGCACAGCTACCACCAGCTGCAGGAGGGATTTAACATCCTCCCTCTCTGTGCATCGATGCAGCAACACCCTTGCGAAATCCAAGAAAGCATTTCATTATAAAAATGGAGCTGGCCTCCACTGTGGAAATCTGAGCACTCCCAAATATTTTGCTGAAAGCCTGTACTCTCACTCAAAGGTGGTGTTTGTTGCCAGCTGGGCTTTCCTTGGAAGCCAGCACTGCACACACGGACAGGAAAAGCCTCTCCAAGAGATCACAAAAACAGGCACACAGCAGTGACCCAGCTGAAGTCAATCCACTTAAAACCTGGAAGCACCAGGTTCACAGAAGCCACTTGTCACTGTCCCACAAGTAGGGATGGACAGGCAGGAGACAAGCAGCAGAAAAGGCAGAGAAGGGAAGCCTCAGGTCAGGAGGTTGTAACTCCTTGGTGGGGCCATTGATTTGGCCTCAAAACATCTCTGGCCAAAATTAGGCTGAAATGATTCACATCCCTCCTTGAACTCCATTAGACTGGGGGCTCAATACAGATATCTATTCTTGAAAATAATAACAATAAATCACTTGTGCAGGTTTCTCATCAGGTGGCTGTGTTTTCCCCCAGTCACCCATTCATTAAAATACCTGTGACATAATTGACTCGCAGTAAATACTAATTACCAAGATCCATCAAAGCAGTTGTGCTGCTCCTGACTGCACAGCAACCTACTTCTGCCTTTGCCCACTCATGTTGTGCAACAGACTCAGGTGCTTTTGAAAGAACTTGTCAATTAACTCTTGTTCATGGGATAAACTTATTCCATAAGCAAATCTGAACCAGGGCTGGAGAAGGAAAACCATCTCCGAGTCAAATCTGACCCTCCAAGTGACCATCTCAAATTGCCCCGTCGTATTTCATTAAGGCATTTGCATGGTCATAAATTTGTTACTCTATGGAGACTGACAGCAGAGCACAGCAAGGGCCGCTCCAATTTAAGCCACTGATCAACAGGTAATAGCTCAGCTCCTAAACAAGGTCATTCACACCTTCTGCCCCACTGGGCTTTGGGAGCCAGCCTGTCCATACAGCAATGTTCTCAAAACAAAGCACAAGGCTCCAATCTCTCAGCAATTTCCAAAATATTTTAGCAATTCTCCTGCAGGCAAGAAAGCAAACCCAGCTACTGCAGCAGGTGTCCTCCTGCAAGGCTCTCCTAAGTGTATTTTTGCCCAAACCAAGTTCACCAGTCCTGGCACAGCCAGTGACACACGCTGGCACTTGGGGCACCCCCTGCCCCATGCCCCTCACCCAGAAAACTCTGCTGCCCCTCTGCCCAGCCAGTCCTGCTTAGGCTTGACCTTGTTAAGGCGTGAAATTTCACTTTTGATGAAGAACTGGGAGCGGAGGTCCAGGCTCTGCACGTAGGCACTGCGCTCCGAGCCCACTGACATTTCTGCACCAGCTCCAGAGGAAGGACACAAACAATGAGGCTACAGAATACTTCACATACCACCAAGGGCAACTGTATGCCAAAATTAACCATTGAGAGCTTAGACTGCACAAACCTCCCATGCAGTGGAGGCTACAGAGCTGACCTGAGTGTTGAGCTGGGAGCCAGCACCCTGCTCTGAGCACCCAGAGCCATGGCTGGGCCGTGCTCAGCGCACAGCGACGCTCCTCTGGGTGTCTTCCAGAGGGGAAGGAATGCATCATTTCATTGCACAATCCTCACAGACATCACTCACTGCCCTCTGTACTTACATGAAGCACCTGACGCTGCTCTCTGTGTTAAAAAAACAATCCAACCCTACACTGAGGAAAAATCACCTTTGGTTCAGAGAGCACTGACACACAAGTTTCCACTCCCCACCTCTGGACAGACGCCTCGTGCTTTTAAGCTGCTTTCTGTCTGGAAAACAAACACTGATGAAGCTTCACATCTCCTCTGTGTGGTGGATTAAGTCACATTTCCAGTGAAATTGGTGACCTTGTGATGTCAGAAGCAGTCTGACCTTCTAGAGACGGGCATCACAACATTGTTTAATGTGTTCACCCAGTTCATGCTCACAGAGCCCGGGACAAGCGGGCAGGCAGTGGGGAGACAGGGCAGACGTGGTAACCACATCAACCAGATGATAATTTTCTAAATTTCCTGTGATTTTTTTTGTTAATCGACCAAGAACTCATATTCAGTCAGTGAGGACTGCAGATTATTTACAGTTTTCATAGTAAACAGTTGAAATCAAACCAGATTTTTAGACTATATTCCATCTGACCTCAAAGAAGGACACTCCAGGGACCTGGAACAGGGACCACCCTATGTTTAAAAGGAGACATTCATTTCTTCATAATGTCAAACCAGCGACCCAACCACACACAAAACACGGACAGGGACAAAAACAACAATTTACATTTGGCTGCTGAAGCCCACAGCAAACCCAAGGCCCGTCCCCGGTCCCTGCGCGCCGCTACGCAAACAAAGTGAATTATCAAACCACTTCCAGTAAGAGATGAATCCAAGGCTCTGACGGCACAGCCTGGCCACCGAAGGAGCGCTCAGCCCTTTACTGGAAGTTTGGATAAACAGGTGGTACAGCCCTCCCAGGTGCTGAGCCGGGATCCCTGCAGAGCTCACACAGGCAGGGACAGCCTCCACTGACTGACTGCAGCCATTTAGAGAAACCATTGCTCTTTCAGCTGAAAATTCTGACCTCTAGCACTGCCCGTGAAATACTGACAGCTCTTTGGTACCATTTAAGCCTTGGGATGTTTTGAAAGCATCAGGGAAGCAGCTCAAGATGTGTTCCTTACAAAAACTTGCAGTGCACAACAGCACAATGCTGTAAGTCTGGTTCTGTGGGGCTGCACTCAGCCTCACCCTGGGCATTTGGCATCCAGAAAAACACACCTGTCAGTCCCCCTGGCCCTCCAGCACTACATTTTAAAGCCTATGTCATGCAGGTGCTAAGACATGACCAAAAAAAAAGAATAAAAAGACCCAGCACAGGCTCATTCCACAGAGAACCCCCAGTGCCCAGCAAGAGGCACGGTGACAGTGGCTGCACTGCCCACACACCTCCCACGCCGTCCCTGCAGCACATCCAGCCATTCCCAACAAGCCCAGCTGCCCCAGGAGGGACAGGCACTGAGATGAGGCACTGTGCAGGTGAGGTTTTACCCAACAGGAGAGCCCAGCTGCCCACACTGCCATCAACTCTGCCACCACCACACGAGGACATGAGACCCTTCAGCACTGGAGATGCAAGGACTGCAAGGGAACCTCCCCAGAACGGGCTCCTGTTTCCTCCCTGCAAATTGCTTCCGCTGTTAGAACAAAGTCTTAATGTCTCCTCAGGAAACTCTGAATACAAAAAGCTGAGACTCGAGTTTTCCCCTCTCTGCTCTCGCACTGAAGGCAGTGCCCAAAAATCCTCAGAACTGGGTGGAGAGGCACGACCTCCTGGCTTGGGTCTGGAGAAACCTCACACTATTACAGAGCTGGCTGCTCCCAGCTATCAGCAAGGATAAAATGCTGGGCAGCAACATGGAAATTAGCCATGCTAATGAGCTGAATTTACTACAGCAGAAAATCTTTCAGAAAGCAATTAGGTTTTCACTTCGACTCACGCAGAAGGCTATTTTTGTAACCAAAGAATCCATTCCAAGTTTGTATATGAGCTTGCACATAGCTCTGGATTTAAAAAAAGATGAGCCCATCTCTGCCAAATTCAACAGAAGAGGGAGAAAAAGTAAAAAGAGATTTATACTTTTCTGTGGTGATACACACCCAAGCCAACTCCAGGACATGTGCAAGTGACTTTGCCGTGCATGGGAAGGTGAATTTCACAAGCCTTTGGAACTGCTGAGTGTGTCCAGCACCATGATTCATATTTGAATAAACAACTGGAAGGTTCAGCAAGTCAGTTTTCCACCAGGCAATCCACACTTCCCAAACATCAGCTGTCACTTGCTTCCCCTTTGGCTGTCACCTTCTCAGGGAGAAATCCAAAGGACATGGACAATATTGACAAGAAGCCATGGCAACCATCGACAGAGGTACTGAGGAACTGGTGGCAGTTTGTAGTGGCTGGAAAGCAGCACTTTTCAGCTTTTATTTTCCTTATTTTGGGGCTTCTCTTGCTTCACTAAACTACAACTCAGGTTCTCTTCCAGAGAAATTGGAAGTGAAATCAAAAGTGAATCTTCTGCAATGACTGATGAGGACAGGGGGAGTGTTCCCAGGAGCTGACAGGCCATGTGTGACTGTCCTTACTTCCTTGATTGAAGCTAATTCAGCACACAGGATTTTCCCCCTTTTTGGAGGCTCATATTGGCAAAGCCAGTACAGACCAGTGTTGCAAAATCCTGACTCCGTCACCCAGCACAAAATTCCAGCGTACAAGGAAATGCCTATTTCTGTAAGTTTTGCTATTGTTCACCAAACAAATTAATAAATCAGCTCACAGTTTTTTTAGTTGTGCTGCACAGATACTTTTTTCCCTTTCAAGAACAGCTCCTGTGGTCAAGAACACTCAGCCAAAACTCTCTGGGACAATGGTGCTTGGAAGGGATGTAACCAATGCTTGCTAAGATAACATCAGATATCAAAAAGAAAAGACAAGACATGGTTTTGAGCACAAACCACTCCACAACTGCAGGACTGCCTGTTTCTTTGAAAGCTACTGACACACCCCAACAGCTCCACTGTCATCAACGAGGTTCACATCACTTGCTGGGAAGCAAAACACTCAGCAACACTAAAATCCAACTGCATGACTACTTCCAACATCTTTAATCCCAAAGTGAGCACAAAAGAGGAGCAGCACCACCTGTCAGTGAAACCCAAAGAAGAAACAGAGGTTATGGGGGTTATTTTTCCATCGAGTTGGTCTCATTTATTCCTTTCCTCCTCTGGTCAATGGAAAGTTTGCAGGCTGAAGGGCACCTCTCAGCTGAAACAAGAGAGTGTGGCGCTATTTTCAGTTTACAGTAGTTGACCAAGTGCATTATCTGATTAAAGAATGCAATAAATGTACTTACCAAATATTTCCCCTCCACTGGCATACTCTGTCACCAGATAAATCATCCGCTCCGTCTCCATAACCTGCACACAAGGACAGAGCAGTGACACATAAGGAGACTGCTGAGTGCAACGAGAAATAGCTCCAAAACCACCTCTGTTCTTGCTGTAACACACCTAACTGCTTTCCTCAAATCCAAACTGCACCTTCCTGTGCTTCCCAGAGCCATGTGCAGGAATGGACAGGGGCTGGGGATAGTAAGGATGAAACAGCAAGTTTCAAACACTAAATCTGTAACTACACAGAACACTTCACCTGCACCTTCCTCCTCCTGTTCTGTTTGCCCTCCCTTTAACATTTGCTCCCTGGTCTCGTCCTGTTCCAGCAGCCTGGGAGACTTCTCAGGGCTGCTACTCTGCTCTTCTCCCACCCCAAACAAAGCCAAGCCACAGGTGTTGCCTCTTTGGTATCACATCAAAAGCTTTAGATGGAATGAAACAGGTTTGAAAAGACTTTTTGGTTTAAAAAAAAAAAAAAAAAGGGGTCTAAGCAGTAAGTTTGCAAAGCAGCACTCCCTGAGTACCTTGAAAGTGCCACAATCCCTGTAAGCATCTCACACATGGTTTGGCCAAAGGAGCTAAACATTAACCTCTGTCACTTCTACTCAGTTTTAACTCTTTGGAGTCCAAATAAATATTTGTATCTCTCAAGAACAGATGGGAAATAGAGTCCTTTATTCCTCTGCTCCCATCACTCTGCTGCACCCTTCTCACAGAGGGGCACAACCTGTGTAAAGGGCAGACCACGTGGCTTCGGCCTCTGGGGGTTTTGTTTGCAGACAAAAAAAAAAGTCAAACAAGCTGGAAAAAAAGTCTGCAAACAATATTCAAAAGCAAATCTGCTGCCAGTACTGATCCCCTTCCAAGAAAGGGCTGAGCAGATCAGCAGGGCCTGGGGGCCACAGGGAGCTGGGCAGGGAGAGGAGAGCTCAGTCCTGCTCCTGGGTGAGATTCAGTCCCTCCCTTGAAGTGAGAAGGGGAACCTGCATCCGGTTTCAACTGGGAAACTGAGAAGCACACAATGGCCATAAACAAGTGGCAGGAGGCCAGCCCACAGCGGAAGCACGACGTCCCAGAAAAGAGAAGGATTAGCTACACTTTCCCCCTGCCCCTCCAATCAAAGCACTTTGAGACCTTGAAAACATAAAGGGCTTTCCCAGTTCCATGTGGAAGGAATGGAGGGATAACTCTGGAGAAAGTGCTACTGCACAGTGCACAGTCCAGGGATGGAAACTCCATGGCAGAGTGCTCCTACCTGGTACAACCTGATGATATGTGGGTGGCAAAGCATCTTCATGATCTGAACTTCTCTAAATATCTTCTTCAGGTTCTCTTCATCCAGCTGAGTCTTATCAATGATCTTTATTGCAACCTGGCAGAGGGGAAATAGAAGAGAAGTTACTGACCTAGCTGCATTATCCACACAGCAGGGATGGGAATGGGGGGCAGTGGCAGGCTTCTAACAATTGAGGTATTTATTTATCTGTTTTAAACCAGAAGTGCTCTGTAACGCTACACTAATGGAGTTTAAACAAGTCTAAGTGCTTCCAGTCAGCTGCTCTCCAGCCCCCAAGATTTTCCCTCCACCTCCCTGGTGCTGGCAGCTCCCAGCTCCTTTGGGCATGGACTACAGAACCACCAGACTCCAAAGGTGGAGACACTTCTGTGCTAAGAACCACCCGTCCCCAAGTCCACTGAGCACCCTGTTTCATCCACACACAGACAATAAGGAAGGGAATCCTTTCTGGAATGCCGGGATGAACAGGAGAGAAAGGGCAGAATGAAAGCTTGATTGAGAAAACAGCTGAGTGAAAAAGCTGCTCTGCCTGGCAGAGGAACATCTGCCCTGCTGCTTCTAAATCAAATTTCAGCCTTAAGTATCTTCCTCCTCACCACGAAACACCCCTGAGAGTGAGCAACTCCAGTCCTGGGATTTGTGGGATGAATTACCATCCCCCAGCAGGTTTTCTCGCTCGGAGATGGCTCTCCCTGGGAAAAGAGCCACTTTTACAAATCTCCTGGTTGCTCTGCTGGAGAGCCTACTTCACACAAGTCCTGCCCAGGAAGGCTGCAGGATCATGCAAAGGCCTGGGGAAGGGCATGCAAAGCAGCACTGCCACAAAAACCACTGAGGATGCACAGCTAGAAAAATCTGACACAGAAATGCTCAGCTTGTCCCAGACCCCGGAGCTCAGTGGGGACAAGGACAAGTGCTCCGTGCACAGCAGTGTGCCAGGACCACGGGCACAAACCCACAGGGCACACGACCCCAACACATGTCCCTTTCCTAGTGCCAGCCCCAAGGGCAGGGCTAAGGGATGCTCTCACAGGCACATACACAACCAAACAAAAGCAGCTTTAGACCCTTTAAGGGAATCTTTCTTTAAGGGAACAATCTGAAGCACATGAAAATTAAGCCCCATATTTTATGATCAAATCCCTGCCAGAGCAATAACCGCCCTGCATGTGAGCAGAACCCAGCAGAATCCTGAAAAGGCACCCAAGTACAATAAGCTGTTTCTTTCATTTGAAACCTTTAATTCAGAGCGCAGGAATGCTTCCAGCCTTCCAAGTCACTGAGCATGCTTCCTACAGCAGGAGCGGGAGCTGAACGGCAGCCAGGTCTGGCACTCGGCACCGGGAGCTGCTGGCAGCAGCGGGGCTGGAGCCCAGGCACGAGGTGAAACAGCAGCAGGGGCTGCCAGGCAGCAGGGCTGTGATTAACGGGGTGCAGAGCCCCGGGACCAGCCCAGCACGGGCCCGCGGAGCTGCGCCGCAGAGATCCATGCACGGCGCCGAGGAGCGGGCTGGGAAAGTTGAGGGGGCCAGAGGGGGATTGGGAAGCACTCTCCACATGCCTTTCACCCAAGGTTTTCCTGCAAGAACGGGCTTTTGTAAAGCTTGAGCATAAATATACATAAAAGCTCAGAGATGCTTCCTCTAAGAGCAAAGCCAAGATGTCTACCCAGAGACATGAGTCATTTTCGGGCCCAAAGACGTAAATGAAAATCCACAGATCTGGAGTATTCCTAAGCTTCTTACTCATTCCCAGCTCTATATTTGCTCTAAGGAACTCATTGCCCAGCTTAATTATATGGCTCGAGCTGACACTCTCGGCAAAGTTCAAGCTACGTAGAGCATCTGATTGCACCCAGCTTAGTCAGTAGGGCCAGACACAACAGAACTGAAGTCTTCTGGTTTTCCCTGATAACCCAGAGGAGGGAGGACCAGGCTGCCACCTCCCCTGTCCCCTTGTGATGCTGCGGGATTTACTCGTGGGGAGTGAAACTCCACGCCCACAAGACACACAACACCTGGATCGGGAGCAAAGCCAGACAAACAGCACTCAGGAGATGTTCTTCTTGAGAAGGATCTCATCCCGAGCTCAGCCAGGCAGCCCCAAAGCCAAACCCACTCTCAGGAGTTGTGCGGAGGAGAGACCTGAAGGGGTTTCTTCCAAATGTTTTCATTCTACACAAATGCCTCCAGCAACTGATGCAACATGAAAGGCAAAAGTCTCTGAAAAATCCTGGGGAAACCACCTCGTGCTCCGGTTTCAGGAAATGCAGAGCTTCCTCAGGACCCTGCGAGGGTGGAAGTAGGAAATCCCCTCTGTGCAGGGCAGGAGGGACACGAGGGAATCTCAGGGATGGGGGCTGATCTTCCCCCCAGGGCTTTGCAGGGGAGGTGCAGCTGGTTTGTTTCAGAGCTTTGCTCTTTGGGTTCTTTTGGAGAATCACTATTTTTCCAGAGGGAGGGGCTGGTTTAAAGGTTTTCCAGAGCAGACCAGGTTGGTTTCTCCACTCCTGCATTTCCTAGCTGGCTAATATTCTCCCTTCCCAAAGATGATTTGGGATTTCAACAGAAAAGGGACTGGCTGAGGTCCTTGGGTCGTACCAGCCACCCTGACTCCATCTAAAGCTCAGGGGAGGCCACAATGAATTCAGCACTTTATTTTATTATTTATTTATTTACTGGAGATTATAAATTGGAGAAAAACAACCAAACACAAGGATCTTTAGGATCTTTAAGGGAACAATCTAAAGCACACGAAAACTAATCTTCATATTTTATGATAAAATCATTGCCAAGGCGATAACTGCCCTGCCTCCAAATATATATAAATCATTTATTATTTATGCAAAAAGAATCAGTTCCAGGTAGTTAAAATAAACCCCAAGCCCCAAAATCGAGTGCATTCCCTCATGCTTACAAACAGCACATAAAATAGAGAGGAAGACTAAACATCATTAAGTAAAGCACAAATTCAGGCACAAGTAGAAGTGGAAGAAAACCATCATCTAAATTCTCAAACAATGAAATACTCTAAAAAAGGAGTCTGAGAAATTAACTATTCTTTTATCAGAAGTTAATGAAGCTTACAGGCGGGAGGATAAATGCCAAGCCTGGAGCATGCATGCTGCTACCAATTAACAAAATGTTCCCACCACTTGTAAACAGTTCATTTATTCCTTCTTGCATCCAAGTAAAACTTGCACTAGTAATTTGAAGAAGGAATTGTTATTTTGGAGAAATGACAAGTTGCTAAAAACAATTGGTGGAGAACAGGTAAGGTGTTCAAACTGACACCTGCGGGTCGCTGTGGAGGCCCCGCTCTCCAAAGCCAGGTGGCTCATCCATTGTTTTTCCAGATTTTTCTTCTCCTGGTGCACCTCAGCTGAACACTGCTCTGTAATTCCTGTGATCCTAAAGCTGTGCTGAGTGCATGTGCACGCCAGGCAAAAGCCTTGTGGGGAGGAGTGGAAATTTCAACCACATGAAAGCAGAAGGGGTAGCTGGGAAAGGGAAGGAGGGGTACCGAAACTCTGGAAGGCCAAAAGGGAGCACACACTTATCCCTGGTATCAGCACACCCCACTGCATCCCATGGGAGGTCTGCAGGGACAGAAGGCACAGGCCAAGGCAGCAAGCTGCCTTCAGTGCACCCCAAAATGCTCAGAGGTGGGAGCTCCTGGGGAGGAGCCCTGAGCACCGACCACTTCCANTGCACCCCAAAATGCTCAGAGGTGTGAGCTCCTGGGGAGGGGCCCAGGCTGCTCCTCTGCCCTGAGCACTGACCACTTCCCTCAGCCCAGCACATGAAGCCTTGAGAATTCTTGCTCTCAAACTCACAGCATTCTCCTTAAGTTCCCAAAGTGTAACATAAACAACAGTGTAAATTCCTACTTTGCTCTGAGATACCAGATTTTCAAATCTGTCAGCCACCAGAGCTAAATATGCCGAGGTGAAGGGCTCTGAAACGAGGCAGAAGGCTTGGAATAGCAGAGAGGAGAATATCAACTTGCAGGAGTTAAAATTTATATGGATGTCTTGTTTCTCAGCTGAGTGTGGATAATAATCCAGACAGACTTCCTTGAATCCACAGTGCTCTGCCAACAGGAAGGGAAATGAGCTGCTGGGTGCCCGGGCGGATGGGCAGGGAGAGGACAGCCACTGGGCCCTGCACTGCTCCAGCTGCCTGGAAAGGCTCTGGGAGAGCAAGAGGTGGAAGCACGGTCTGTTTTCAGTGGAAAGGAGCCATGGGACACTGCTTCCTTTTATTTCTGTGCTGTGAACAAAGGAACAAGCCAGAGACCCTGGCCTGGGCTAAAATCTCCTCCTTCATGCCATGCATCTGCTTGGATCTAATTATAATTCAATGATAAATAAAATTTCTTGCATGAGTGATCATTCCATAAAGAAACCACTTTTCCCCTTTCAGTTCAATTGTTTCTGCAGTGGCCTGAATGAAAATCAGAAAACCCCACTTCTTCCAAAAGGAGCCCATGTGCTCAGTGTGATCAGTGATCACTGTAGAAGTGTAATTATGGCAGTGGCATTCCTGTAAATCAGCAGGGATCTGCTCCACGGAATGGGAGCCAACAGATGGCACCGGCAAACCGACTGCATTCAGAAAATCAACATGTTTATTTGGGAGCAAGACATTTCCTAGAACTGTCCCGGAGAGTCCTCCTGCTCCAGATTCCTCCTGGAGAACGCTCAGTAAACAGTCACTGGGTGTCCTCTGCCATGGATGGGGGTGTCCCTGCAGCTCAGCTCCCGTGTCACCCCGAGGGCACATGGCCCACATGAAGAGCTGTCACCAGAGAGGGTCTCTGAATAAACCTGGAGAAGGCTCATCCACCCGAATTCCTCCCACATTTGCAGTTAGCAAAGGAGCCCCCTCCTCTCTGCCCACTGCAGCCTTACTGGGCTGACAACGTGAGCTGTCAGAGGGGCTGACAGGGAACAACTCTTCCCAGCTGCTCCTGCCTGCCACAAACACTTGGGAAGCTCGGGAACACGGCCTGTTTGGATTAAGCAGCTGCTGGAGGGGTAAAAATCACTCCTGTAAGCAGATACCGGAGCTGCACAGGGGAACTCCAGCAGCAGAGACCAGAATCACACCGGAGAAGGGGGAAAAACAGAGGGATAAGGAAGTACACACTGCAGATATGCATATGAGCCACACACAGAGGCACCCAACTGGCAGATGGACACACGGCTGTGATAAAAACACAACGTGAACTCCAGGCCACTGCAGGTCGTGTCCTTTTCGGGAGCTCAGCTGGGTGGATGTCACCCCACAGCAACGCCGTGCTTCCGTATAGACACTGGGATGGCAGAGGCACATGCTTCTCAGGCAAGCTGTCAGCACAAGCCTGCTGGTGTGTTTGGGGTCACCAAAAGTGAGCCCTCTCCATGCAAACAGGCAATTTGTACAGTTTTTAGTCATAAGAAAGCACTCGACAAAAAGGAAGCACTGACACTGCCGATTCCCAGATTCTCTTGGCAAGCTCATGGGTAACACTGGGGCATTTCCTCCTCGGAATTAACTAACCAGCAGAACCTACCTAAGTCAAAGTGATACAGCAAATAGAACTAGGCCAGTCTGCAGCAACATCAGTGGCTTTTGGAGGTGGCACAAATGCAAATATTGGCAGCAACTGAAGGCAGGAAACTGTGGATGAAGATGTGCACAGAGAAGCTGCATTTGCTCAGGAAGGAAGTTCTCACCTTGTCCACATCCCTCTGCACAATCAATGCAGGGACTTGTGTCTTGCACAAGGTGAAGAAAATACTGATGGTGTTACGAGAAAAGTCAATACATCCAAATCCTCTTGGCCGGCTGCAATGTTAATACCCGGCCTGTGTGAGCGCCGTGCTCTGCCGTGACCTTTCCTTGTCCCAGGGGGAACACAGCTGGGATTTCAGTGGCCAAAGCACAGACCCCACATTCACATCCACGGCTCAGAGAACCAGCTACACCCAGGTAAGAAAATCTCATCATTTTTCCCCATGTACAGCAGCTTACAAATGTCACAGGACAGGAAGGTCATCTATGGCACCCCCAAGGATCCCAGCCTTTATCTGTGCTGCATTTCTCCTTTCCCAGTCCTGGATTAACCCTATGCCAGCAGCTGCAGCTTCTCTTTTGCAACAGAACCCATCAAAAAGGTCCAAGAGGTGAGTGCCCCCCACCTGACACTTGCTGCTTCACAGCAGCAGCCTCAATGCCAGTTCAATGGTGACTTAATCCCAAATGCAAACCCTTTCCCATTCTGGAGGCTGCAAGGGATGACAGGTAAATTCTGCCATGTTCAGTCACAGCAAGGGAGAAATAATGTCCTGCAAGCCACGAGAAAGCTTGGTCACATTGCTAGAGCTCTACTTGTCACACTCACCTGGATGCCAGGTCCCAAACCCTCCTGGAGAGCTTCTCATTATTTTATCACCCAGGGCAACAGCGGGAAACTACAGAGACTTGGAGTTACCTGTCCTGGCTGACAGACACTACATCAGAGCATGCTGAACAGCATCAAGGGCTTTGGGATAGCAGAGAAAGGCACGGGAGAGGGAGCTGGAGATGCCAATTAGATAAACAAACCATCCTGGTGCACGAAGAACCTCCCGCTGCAAACGGGAGGTGCTGCGAGGGCGAGCTCCGTGAATCATCACCTCGGGCTGCAAACACACACCCGGGAACAGGCTGAGCACAAGGACAGGCCACAGTACTCCACACAGGGCTGGGAGGAGACCATCCAGGATGTATGGAATTACCACATATCCCCACAAAACCTGATGGCAGCTCAGCAAGTTCCCTGGGCTTCAGGCTGACCATGACTCAAGCGGACCAAGCAGAGACCAAGGAGGTCAGCCATCTACAGCTTAAGCACAGGAATCCCTTAAGCTACATCACATCTACTTCCAGCCCTTATCCTTCTTAATGACAAGATTTCCAGAGCTTTTTAAAGTTCTGGTCAGACACTGAATCTCTTGGTCCCTGCCAGTGCTGCCTTTTTCTCCTGGGCTACGGCAAGAGACTCCACAGGATTGAGCCGAAGGCAGAGCAAGTCTCAGCACAGCAGACTGCAGGTAGCCACACCTAACCACCTCAAACACAGCATGGCATAGCCACACCATTCCTGTCTGCTGAATTCCACAGCCTTCACACCGTGCCGTGTCTGCATTCCCACTGACCTCCCTTGTCTTTTCATTCCGCACTCTGTTACAGGAGAAAACCCCTCCAGCCCAAACAGCTTCAGCTGACATTTATGCCAGTAATTTGTTTTTAGTTCAGAAGCCTTGTAAAATTCCTGTAATGCTTCCCAGATGCAAGGCTGAGAACTTCACAGGAGTCAGAACGTGAATTAGAGGTGGTATGGAAAATTATTTATCCTGGTGAGGATGGACAAATGACAGCCTACAGTGAGTACTGCTGCCCTCAAACATGTCCTCATACCCATCCACAGAGAACAGGCACCAAGAGCTGCATGCCTGGGAGGTCACTTCATCACACTCCTCCATACCTGGACTATAAGTGCAGAATGTCTAAAAATGAGTATTAAAAATCAGCTTAAGCCAAAAGAAGAGAGGCTGAGGCAAAAGGCAGGTTGCAAAAGCTCCTGCATGTAGCATTAGCAGGAATTCTAGTGGGATGTAGCAGGACGATGCTGAGTGGAAGGAATGAAGGCTGAGCCCTGAACACGGCTGTGGTGCAGCCCCACGATCTGCTGACAGTCTGCAGCACTACCTCCATGGCTTCCATGCAAATTAAAAGCACTCTTGGCACTTACTACACAAAGACTGCACTTGATAATTAAAACCGGTTTTTAAATGCACTTAAACTAGTGCAGAAGCTCGTGGAGGTGCATTTAAATCGATGCAAACTGGTTAACTAACAAATGTGATGTGAAAAAGCAGAGCCCGGTCACGTAAGCTCGACTGTTTGGGCAAGGAGGCTCAGCTCCAGCCTCTGTGACAGCAGATGGGAACACTGCAGTTCTGCTCAGGCCTGACTGGACTCCTGCTTGAGCTACAGCTCAGCCTTCCAGCCACCTGCAGGCAAGCAAAGCCAAGAGGTGAATCAAATTCTGGGAGGACACTTGCCCACCTTGGTCCCCTTCCAGTCCAGGTCACTCGTTCAAACCACTTGCTTAATTGGTCTCCTCTCAATTCAGGCACTGCAGCCTAAACATCCCAAGAAAACAAATACAGTTCAATTTACCAGCACCTTGAATACCCATTTGTCAGTATTATTTCAGGAGATGTCAGCTGAACACTGCAACTGACCTCCATGCAGGATTCTGCCTCCAAAGCTCTCCTGAGATTGCCACTGAATCATTTTAAGAATCTCAAAATCACTGAGGTTGGGAAAGCCCTCTGAGATCACTGAATCTAACCTGTGCCCAATCCCCACCTTGTCACCAGCCCAGAGCACTGAGTGCCACATCCAGTCCTTCCTTGGGCACCTCCAGGGATTCCACCTCCTCCCTGGGCAGCCCCTTCCAGTACCTGTCAGGAATTCATACAGAATGAGAGGGTCCCTCCAAGCCTCCTTTTCTCTAGGCTGAGCCCCCCCAGCAACCTCAGCTGCTCCTCATGCCTTCCTCCCCAGCCTTGGAGAGAGTTGCTTAGCAGCAGAGTTTTGGAAATGTATTTGCACGCAGGAAGAAATCTGTGACAGCAGGAGATGCACCAGGAATGCTGCTGTGGAACAGAGCCCCAGCAGAGACCATCCCTGAGAGCAGAGGGGCCACGAGACATGGACTTGACCTGCCAGCCTTCATGGGAAAGGTCTGGCTCAAACATCAAGACAAGTCTTTAAAAAGCTGCCAGGATATTACAGCAAGCAGGTTTTGAAAGTGCTATACAAAGTTCCCTGGATTGTCATTTTGCTCTAATTCAGTCGTGACCTAAAAATGCAAGTGACAGGGAAAAATAGTGCATTTCAGGTACAGAGTGTGCAGTCGGAGGCAGGTTTGAATTACTGGATTATAAAATAACAAAGCTCAGAAATAAGGATATTTAGAAGCTGGTGTGCATGAAGCGATGTGTTGAGAACACACTGTACGTTAGGGTTTGGATTTTTTTAAGCAATGCTTATCCTGCAAAGAACACTACTTGGACCAAGAGGTCTCCTGAGAGGGAATACCTCACCTCACTTGTAACAGGTATGGAACACCCAGCACTGGTGCAGCACAGGAGTAGCTATTTTTTGATGACAGAAAATGGCTCTTTTTTAATGACAAAACCAACACACGCAGCAGGAGCGCCCTTGGCTGGGCTCCCCAGCCTGCTGTGCACCACAGAAATCCTCCTGCCATAAACTGCACCCTGGGAAAGCACCTGGCACTGCACCAGGATGTGCAGCACGATCACAGAGTCATTTGGGCTGGAAAAGACCTCCAGGATCATCGAGTCCAACCTGTGCCCAATCCCCACCGTGTCATCCAGCCCAGATCACTGAGTGCCATCGTCATTCCTTGGATGTCTCCAAGAATGGGGACTCCAAACCTCCCTGGGCAGCCCCTTCCAGTGCTGAACAACCCCTTCTGTGAATAAATTCCTCCTGATGTCCAACCTGACCCTCCCCTGGCACAGCCTGGGGCTATCAGGTCCTCTCATCCTGTTGCTGGTTGCCTGGGAGAAGCTGCCAGAGCCACAGGGAGCCTTTGCACCGGCTTGCAGTCGATTTCCTGAGGCTCCGTAAGGGTTAAAGCCAAGGACTTCTGGAAGATATTAAGCACCAATGTCTTGGCTTCCCTTCTGCAAACAGCAACAAGCTCCAGAGGAATCTGTCATCCCATATAACAATCCCTTTCACTCAGCCCCAGCAGCCCGTTCCCTGCCCCTGGCCGCAGCCCGCGCTGGTGGTGGCTCCGTGCTGGGCTCCTGCCCCGGATCCTGCCCACATTCCAGGGAGGAGGCCGGGCTCTGCAGCGATGCCGGCATGCACGGGAGCTGCAGTGTGCACGTACATGGTGTGCAGCTGCACTCACCGCTGGAACAGCTCCTGCTTCAAGGACAAGGCTGCAGGAGCGTTAAATGCCACACTGGGATGGCCACACAGAATCCCAAGTGACAGACAGGACGGAAGGAATCACTGTTCCTCTTCATATGCCGTCAGGTCCATTTGGGAATATGGGATTCTGGGCTCTGAAACAGACTTGCACAGATATTTGCCTAACCCTGTAAGCGTTGGGGCTTTTCTATACCAAAGTCAAACTAGCTGGCTATTCAAAACAAATCAAAAGCAATAGTCACACACTTGCAGAAAAAGAATTTTTTTCCCCAATATCTAAGATTTCAAATGCATCAAATGCTCTTTTTCAGTATTTATGATTTCCATGTGCACTATCCTGCTGCTGGCAGAGACTGCAAACACTGCTCCCTTGCCAGCACCTGAGATCACAATTAGGAGGTGACACCATCACCTTTAGCTCTAGGATTATTTTCAAGGTGCCAATTGCATTAACACCACAGGACCTGGAGCACACTGAGCGGGAAGGGGCCGGGATTTTGCCAGGGAAGTGAGGAATAAAGCACGATGCCAGATCTGGATGATACACTGAGGAATTTTTAGACGCTGCGTTTGCAGCAGGAGCCTTTGTGCATTTGCCACGATCAGATGGCAGTTTCTATGGGAACAAACAAGCAGTGGCCCTGTCACAAGATGTCTTGTAGAGACACTGATGAAGGCACTGAGTCTCAGGAAAGTTTTGCATGCTGCAATGCAGCCTGGCAAAGATACTCCAGCTTGGGTTATCAGCTTGGGAGGCAGAACCATCAGGATACACCCAAAGTATTTTCAGTACAAAGTCAGTGCAGTTGTTACACTCAAAATTTTGAATCCAGCCTTTGTGTGCACATAGAGCTTTGGAAAGCTGTAGTTTGCCTCTCAGACACTCCTCCATCAATAATGATGTTTGTTACGTGCCACAAACCCCAGTCACTGGAGTCTGTGTTTGGCTCCAAAAGCAATAGAAATGATCAAACTAGTGAGACACTACTTTTTAGCTCCAAACATCAGAATTTTCATCAGTCACAAGACTACAGCAGAAAGCAATTTTCTTCTCAAAACCACTGCTTCTATTTACCATCCCCACCCCTTAATTTAATTAAAAATCCTTCAATTAGCTGATTTAGGGAGGGTTAATGTTATTGTCAGGAAGACCGGTTCCCCTGGGCCTGAAAACAACCGTGGCTGCCTCCAGCCCCCGATTACACAGAACATTTTCAGACTCAAAGGTTCCCGAGTATAACCACCCCTCACTCCAGAACTGTTATGAAATGGAGTGGAAATTTTTAGAAAGAGAAGCCAAAAGTGAAACTGTGAGGAATGCAGGCTTCAACACATTAACCCTCAACAACCAAGATAAACCACATCCAAGCAGTGTAGAGTTCCTTCCTCACTCTCATCTTGCTCAGGCTTTGCAGGAGAAGCAAACCAAACTGTGCCAGCTTTAGAACATGGATTTACCCCCAGTTAGGTGGGAGAAGCACTGGCTGCCCTCAGCTTCCAGCCTGCCCTCAGCAGAGTTTATAATGGCACAAAGGAAGACGAAAGGTTGGCAGCTTGGGTCTAATCATAAAGTCTGCCTTAAAATAAACTGATGTTCTACAATGGTATTACCTGAGTGAAGGCAGAAATTCCCTCACTTTTAGCAAGGGAATCTCATTCCAGCTTGCTGAGGACAAAACACCCTTGCAGTCATTTCCATTAAGACCTCCCAGTGATGTCAGAACACAGGAGCTGCCTCTTGGAACTTCAGGAAGTTTCTGCTCCCCTCAAAACCACAAAGATTTGCTTGAAATTTGAATTTGTTTCATAACAAAGCAAGCTTGACAGAAGAATCTCCCACAGCAGTAACTGCACGGATCAACTTGTTAAAGAATCACCTTTCACTTGGGCACGGAACTGAATTACAACACTGGAGAAGCCTACAAGCCACTTCCAACAAGAGTATCTGATTTCCCTTATCAGCAGAAATGACTTAAACCCACAGATGACACACTCAGGAGCTGAAAACCTACTTCAAAGCCAAAGTGTGATCCAGCCCCGGGCTCTCAGGGCTGCGTGGCACAGCACAGTGTGAGCAAAAGGGCACCCAGACACTGCTCTGTGCCAGGGCTGCAAAGCACCCCAGAGCCTGGCTCACACGCAGGGCACCCACCTGGGACAGAGGTTGGGTGTTCCTCCATGGCAGAGGATGCACCTCGGGCTCATGATTCACCTTCTGTGCAAGCTGCACTCTGAGAAGTGAATCCACGTCTGGACGGGGCACCTGGAGCGTCCCACTAATCACCCCAGCCAGGCTCCCAAATGTGACACAGGGCCATTAGCCCCAGGTTGGTGACAGCACGGGGCAAAGGGCCAAAGATCAAACAGCAATGGGTGTCACTCTGATCCCTGCTGCTCCATCTATGCAAATCAAACTTGCTCCTGGTGCCAACAGGCAGCACCAAGGGCTCAGGTGCCCGGAGACCTCGGAGGGAGATCCTGCCCTCGGCACCAAGGCACGCCTCACGTGTGACAAGTAACCGTGGCTGTCACCAGCTCTCCTCAAGGCAGGGGACAATGGAGTATTTCTGGAGCACAGACACTGCTATTTTGAAAGCACTTCAGTGCTGTAGTACCCAAATTCTAATTGCGGCTGCTGCTTTGCTTTGCCACCATAAATCCTGTTCTGAGGGAGTGAGACAGCAGCCAATACATGAGCGTAGGCATTGCACAACTGGGCTTCTACAAGCACTTGGTGTGAAGAATAATGTTCTTAAAAGATTTAATTTCTAGGGAATGTTTAAATACTGAAGAGTAAACACTGAGTCAGAGACACGCACTAAATACAGGTAAATGCAGCAGGGGCACGTGGAAGGAAAGCCACAGCCTGGAATTCTCTCAATGCCTCTCCTTGTACATGGGAAATTCAGGGCCCACAGAGGACAAAGCCTCTTTTATATGTGCAGAAACTGCAAGAAAACAAAAACCAAACAAATACAGCAAACCTACAGATCCGTTTGGGGGTCTTAAACCAAGTCTGCAGCACACAGCTTGGTGTGTCTGGATTTTGGGTATCTGAGCCGCCCCACACGTACAAAGGCCAGGTCAGGCAGTGAGTACTCACAGCTCACGGAACCACTGAGTAACAGCAGCACAGAGGAGATGGGCCCCCAGGCCCCACTGCAAATGCCTGGGGCACTGCTGTGCATCGCTGGGAGTGCACCAGCGCCTCTGAGCAGCACTGCTGCCTTCCACACACACACACCAAGCTCAAAATCGCTTTTCTGCCATCACAGTATTTCCTACTTCTTCCAAGCAGCAGGTCAGGACTTGCTGCACCAGGACACTGACCACACGTTTCCATTTGCTTTCACTAGAACAAAAATATTTACTTTCACAAGCGCAAGCTGATGTGCTACTAAATCATTTCACTTAGTCTAGACCTAATAGTCCAGTGAGAGCCACGGAACAGCAAAAGAACTACGCATTAAGTGAGCCCTCCAGTGCCAACAGCCGCAAAACAGAGGTGTGTTTTCCTTGTGCACACAGCCCACGGCACTCTCTGATCCCAGACTACCCTTCCCGAAGTGCAGCAGCAGGAGCTAACGCTGCCTGGCAGCATCCAGCGGGAGCGCGGAGCCTCCGAGCACGTCACGGCTGCTGTTAACCCCCTCACACAGGCAAAGGCACAGCTGGGGCTCAGAAACCCCCTGTGACCTCAGGGACAGCACGGGTCAGTCCCAGGCAGGGCCTTCCCTGAGCACCAGGGGTGGCCCAGAGCCTGCTCACCCCTGCCCTGCTCTGTGTCCCAACAAAGCCCAAACCATTCTCAGCCAAGGGATTTTTTGCCTCCTCAGAAGGGGAAAGGGACCATAGATAGCTCTCTGCAAACTTGGCAGGCCATGTGGGAACTGATACAGCCAGGGTGGGCAAGCTGGAGCCAGGAGAACAATTTTGGCTCCTTAAACTAGAAGCCTGAAAAATTGGAAGTGGCGCTCCATTTGTTTAAATTACCTTCTGAAACCATGCTCCATATGTGGGAATAAACAGTCACTCTGGTAGCCCTAAACACAACCAGGAGTAAATTGTTCCAAGATGCACATCTGCACTTACCAAAGATCAGACAGAAGGGCTGCCAAGGCAGGGCTTCCTTTCCCTCACAGGACTTTGTTTTAAGAACTCTTAACTGAAAATGGCAGCCCAGAAAGGTGCTGTGTATGGAACAGACCACCATCACCCCTGCTTCAGCAAATAAAGTCTCAGTCCGTCCTGCTGCCTTGGAATCATGGAATTGTTTAGGTGGGAAAAGCCCTCTAAGATCAGTCCAATGACACTGCCAAGGCCACCACCAACCCATGTTCCCAGGTGCAACATCTACATGGCTTTAAAATATCTCCAGAGATGGGGAGTCCACCACTGCCCTGGGCAGCTCCTCCAGGGCTGGACAATGCTTTCAGTGAAGAAATTTTCCTTAATATCTATATTTCCCTTGGTACAACTTGGGACTGTTTCCTCTCATCCTGTCCCTGTTCCCTGGGAGCAGAGCCTGACCCCCATCTGGCTGCACCATCCTCAGGGAGCTGTGCAGAGCCAGAAGGTCCCTGCTGAGCCTCCTTTTCTCCAGGCTGAGCCCCTTTCCCAGCTCCTGGTGCTCCAGACCCTTCCCCAGCTCCATTGCCTTTCTCTGGATGTGCTCCAGCACCTCAGTGTCACTTAGAAAGCAGTTTTTTGTTTTTCTGCACATCCCCACAAAACCACAATAAAATTCAGAGTCCAGATGCCACTTGAACTGACTCTTTCTTATCATAAGGATGACGAGAGTCCCATCTTGAGGGAGCGAGCCTGCACCGTCCCTGAGAACACAAAGCCAGGGCAGGGCAGGTTTTTCACACACAGTTTTTTACACAGCCCCAGAGCTCAAGAGCTTTAAAGCTCCCACGCCTGGGCTGTACAGTCAGAGGGGACTGCAGCCAGCAGCTCATACTGTACAGCTATCGGGTGACTGCCCAGTAAAACAAGCTGCCTGCCTTCTAAACCTGGACTGTCACAAGACCACGACACAAATGTCAGCCCCGGCAGCGCCCGCTCGCACCCAGCCCTGCAGCCAAAACACTGAGTGTGCCCCAGGACCTGCAAGGGACTGAGCACAGCCCTTCTGCATCAAGTCTTCATTTGCAATTCTGCTTTTTTGGGGACATGCACATTGGTCAGGGTACGTCCAGAGCACATCTGGAGTGCCTGGAGTAGGAGAGGTGGGAAGTTGATTTAACAAGTGACTGACCAGTCCTGGGCAAGGGATTTACTGCAGCTGTACAAGAAAGCACAGGAAAGTGCAGCAATTCAAAAACACTGCCTTGCTTATTCACACTCGATATCAACATCTATCCAAATTATTTCCTTGCTTTTGTGTCCAGGGAAGGGAATGGCTGGGAAGGGTCTGGAGTCCCAGGAGAGGCTGAGGGAGCTGGGAAGGGGCTGAGCCNGATGGTCCTGGAGGGCTTTTCCAGCCTCAGTGATCCTGGGATTCTGTGAAATATTGAGTGCTCAGCTTTAGGGAGCTGATTTATACCTTAACTGCATTCTTCCCACTAGAGCATTTTTAACCACATAAGACACCTGCAACAGCTGAAACACCAAAGAAAATGGTGATGTTATAGGAAAACAAAAAGACATCAGGGCTGGATAAAGGTTCCCGAGCAGCAAGCCCTGCATGCAGCTGCAGGGCCGTCCATGAGAGCTGAGCACATACTGAACCAATTACACAGGAGCCTCCCCAGACCCACACAACCTCGGCAGCTATCACATTATAGATCCTTATGTAAGGCACAGTGACGTAAATCCAGGCTCCCCTGACACACGCAGGGTGCGAGATGAGCGAGCCTGCAGGAATTTCAGATCATATTTCCCATCTCCCCTATTCATTCACTTCTATCATTTGCCATGACCTTGCTCTCCAGGGACATATATCACCAGAAGGAGATAAATGAGATTTCTATTAATTTGAACAATAGCAGCAAGAAACTAAAGGCGCTGTCTCACCAGGCTGATTAGTATTTTTTCTCTCTTCAAATGCAGATGAAAACAAAGGCTTATTTATCAACTGCAGGACTGGCCACACTAACTGATGGCTGCTCTCGGTGCCAGCAACCAGATCAGCTTATTTCAGTTCAATCCCAGCACCAGGATGCAGGAAGACATCAGCCACCAGGAGACAGGAGATCCTCCATGTCCAAGGATTGTTTTTTACTTTGTTCAGAGCGTGCAAGAGGAACGCTCAGGCCAGGACTGCTCCCCACAGCCTGCATGGAACATGCAGAGTCTTGCTCCTGCTCCAGCCCAGCTGGGTGAGGGGGTGCTGCTCCCCAAACCACAGCATATGCTGCCACTTTTCCAGGAAAATCACCCTCAACAAGGCATCTGCCCTGGGTATCTGCCCCGTGCAGTTACAGCTGTGCTAAGCTGGGGTGATGAGGAGAGGGAAGAGTTGAGCGGAGCCAGCACAGCCAGAGGTTTGTGTGGTGCAGGAGAACTTTTGTCTCTGCAGCAACGAGCTCTGTCGTGTTAGCCTGACTTTCTATGATTCAGGTACAAAATGAAAATGAGTTTCTATTCTAGCACGTACCAAAAATCCCATAAATGGAACAGCTGCCTCAGGAAAAACAAGATTTTTTCCCTGGTTGCAGAATGTGTGCAGAGTCTCAGACAATAATATATCTGAGATAACTATAATGGTCCAGGACCAATACGTGCACCTTGTAAAGAGCCCACAAGGCTGCTGGGGAGTAAGTCACTGCCATCAGCAAGGCTCCACAAAAACATATTTCCTACAAGCCACAGCTTCTATGCACCACATTCCTCTGCTCATTCCCAGACACAACTGGCAGGCTCCGAGGTCAAACTATAAAAGCTGCTATAAAGTCATTAGCTGCACCCTCAGATCACAGCCCGTGTGTCCCGGGGAGCTGCAG
Organism: Illadopsis cleaveri; assembly: GCA_013399915.1. Taxonomy (NCBI): domain Eukaryota; kingdom Metazoa; phylum Chordata; class Aves; order Passeriformes; family Timaliidae; genus Illadopsis; species Illadopsis cleaveri. The sequence continues at coordinate 51,131 of VXBB01003594.1, read as the reverse complement.
AGGACAGGGACATCATTCCAGCAGGATTAACAACTTGGAAATGCTTCAAATTAAAAAGAGAAGTCACATTAAGAGGAGATAAGTGTTGAAATAATAGTTTCATGCCCTAACACAGGTGAATACAGCTGCAGGGCCAGCTAACAGGGGCAATGCAGCCAAACAGTTCAATGGGCACAGAAGCGACCAAAGCCACGGGACATCAAGGCACTGAATGTCACCAGAAGAGCAGGACAAGAGGTCACTGCACACGTAACACCCCAGTGGTTCACAGCCCACAACTCCCCATGGGCACAGAGCATTCCAGCACTGCCCAGCTGAAATCCTTCCCAGCTTACTGTTCAGGAACAAGTCGTCCAGGACTGCAGCTCAGCAGTGCACAGATAAACAGCCCTGGAAAGCAGCCTGGGAGCAGGCACAGGGCTCCAGGAGGAGCAGGACACGGCTGCTCACCAGCAGGACAGGCAAGCAGCTCTGAGATAAGGTGTACACCGAGGGCAGTTTCACAACAACCAAGAAAAAAATCAACCCCACATCGGCAGGTCTTGAGGAACAGCCTGGAATTATCTCCCTGCAAACCTTCTGGGATGCACTCATCTCCACAGTCGCACCACAGGCACCCAGGCTGTGATTCTGGCAGCTGTGAGGCTGGGCTGTGCTGCTCACACAGAACATGTGCTGCTCACACAGAACACGCCTCGTTTCTGGGCAGCAGCTTTGCAGTCTGCAACTCTCCAAGGAGCAGCTATCGAGGGATGGAACCAGGAGCCACTGCAGGGATGGCACTCCATCACAAACGGGCACAGGCAGCTACAGAGACCCAAGCACAGTCCCACAGCTCAATGCCAAACCAGTCTGAAAGCCCAAAGAGAGCTGCACAACAGCTGTTGAAGCAGAATGAGCAGCAGCACAGCACCTGAGCAGGTGAAGATCAACCTGCTCGACCCTGAGCCTCTGCCTGTGCTCTGCTGTCCTTCCCCCTCCTGCTCATCAGTCCTGCTCTCCGAGGGGAAGCTGTCGAGCTGAGGGTAAACAGCTCTGCTCAGTCCCTCTGGGGAAAAAGAAAGAAAAAAAGCTTTCCAACGTCACTGAAAAGGACTGTGAGGGAACCAAGCGCACTTGTAGGGGGAGAGAAAGGACAGCCTCACACTCCAGCCTGTGTGTACACAGCACTGGGCTGGGGAAGGCACACATGGAGCATCCAGCAGTGCATCTGCTAAAGATCCCCTCAGCTCTGAGGGTCTGAGGAGATATTTTGGTTCGTAGAAAAGTTTTGTTAATCCAATGAATCATTTGATAGGAATGTACAGTCATCCAATGCAATGGAAAATGTAGAGATTCGAGTGCTTGATGTACGCATCCAGAATAAAAGGTTAGGGCAACACTTCTCCAAAGGCATTACTCATCCCTGCCTCGGCTGCACATCCCTGCAGAGGTGTGCAGGAAGGAGGATGAGCAGCATCAGTAACTTATCAGCTGCAGCACAAAACCACCAGGTAAGAGCCATAAAAAGCAGAAAGCAAAGCCTAAACCACCCCTAAAGTAAGGAGTCTTTGTGCAGCAGGGCCACCTCCTCACCACTGCAGCACTCAGTGGGTGACATGAGCTCTTCCCTACTCTCATGGCATCCCAAGACATTCATGGAATGGGGGGACTCGCCCTTCCACAAGTATCATGAGAAATCCCGTCTCAAAGAGCTGACAGGGTTTGCTGAAGGACTGTAGCTATTTACCTAAGGAGAAGGAAGAGAAGAATGCAAGTCTTGGTTGAAACCTGCAGGAATTCTGCATTACACACAAAGGCTTTCCTGGGCTCCTAAAGCTGCACTCCAAAAGAGCATCCAGCCACAGATCAGAGTTTCTGCAGCGGCTGCTTAAGGACATTAATTTACAGAGATGAAGTATCCCAGCAATTCTAAATACAGCCCATTCTTCACTAGGTAGGGGTTTATTTACAAGGCCGTGACATGTTGTGATGTAAGAGGTAACAGCACACAAGCAGATGACTCCCTCACACAGCCCGTTCCTCTGGAAGTCTGGGAGACAGGCAGTGGATTCACTCCGACAGGAGGTGAGCTGGAATCTCTCCCATGCCACACACCCTCCTCAAACCCCTCTTCAACTGCACTCAGCTCTGCTGAGAAGTAATGCAAGGAAAAGAGCATATGGATAGATCCAAAGCTATTCTGAATCACTGCTGGCTGCCAGCAGACATATTGCTGTCATTAGCCTCTAGCTCAGTCGCAAGATTTGTTTCTGAAAAGTCTTTGAGCCAACAGATTATATAAAGCTCAGACCCTTCCTCTTCCACACGAGCTGATAGCCTCCTCACAGGGTGACTGGTGTTTGCGAGGAAAACACTCATCCCTGCACACACGAGGATGATGCAGCTAATCAAAACAACTTCCCTGGCCAACAGGCAGTGTGCTGCAGCCAGAGCTGTGCTGCCAGATTGTACCCAGTGACAGGAGCATGGAACAGAAACCCAGAATGGTTTGGGTTGGAGACCTTAAACACCATCCAGTTCCTTCCCCTGCCATGGGCAGGGGCACCTTCCACTACCCCAGGTTGTTCAACCTGGCCTTGCACACTTCCAGGGATGGGGCAGCCACAGCTTCTCTGAGCAACCTGTGCAGGACTTCACCACCCTTCAGATCTGCAAGGTGCTGTGAGGTCTCCACACAACCTTCTCTTCTCCAGGCTGAACAGCCCCAACTCTCAGCCTGTCCCCATAGGGGAGGTACTTTTATCAACTTCATGGGCTCCTCAGGACTTGCTCCAGCAGTTCCATGTCCTGCTATTATGTTGGAGATCCCAGAGCTGTGTGCAGGACTCCAAGTGGGGTCTCAGGGAAGCAGAATCCCCCCCCAGCCCTGCTGCCCACACTCCCTTGGATGTGTCCCAGGGCACCCTTGGCTTTCTGGGCTGTGAGCGCTCACTGCCAGCTCATGGTGAATTTTATCATTCATATTGATCCTGTAGAGAAAATCTGCAGAGATCAGAGCTTATTTACCCCAAACCCTGAGGCAGGGAATGGTGTGACCCTCTCCTGGCACTGGGGTCACACCATTCCCTGCCCCAGCACCTTCCCAGCTGTGCTGCCTGACCTGGCAGCCCCACAGAACCGGCTCATTAACTCACAAGTACTTGGAAATAACTGTAGGTTACTGCCCAGGGTTCTCTGTATCTTTTATCTAAACAAAATGCTACAGGACCGGGCTTGTTTGGTGTAACAACGCCCTTGTAGCTTCTACTCCCAGTAGCAAGCGAGCAGTTAGTTCTGCACACCTCACCTGGCTACCTTTTTGCCATCTTTTACGAACCAAGGCCTGAAAAAATTAAAAAATACATTCTGTCTTCTGAGCTGTGAAGCGAAGACACCCCTTTTGGTTTCTTTATTAATACATAGCAGGACTGCCCCCGCCAGGTTCTGATAAACTCCTTGTGGTTTAAACTTTACTGGAAATCAGGCTTCCTACCGTGCTAGTTTTCCATATCACTCTCTCTCATTAAGCAATTTAGATACTCAAGCAGTAAATCAGAAGTGAAAGGAAGGTTCTTAATCACCAGATCTAAACAACACTGGTTTTCGTCACCCCGTAACTCCTGATAACCACCATTGCCTGGTCCAAGCTGTCTCACATATTGCACTATCTTTACACCTTCAGGTGTCTGAAGGAGGTCAAACAAACACACTTTCGTTTCCCTGTAGAAGACTGGTAGTACTCCTGTGGCTGGTTAATACTTGCAGTGGGATCAGGTCTATTGTTTCTCTAAGTTCTGGTAACTCAGCTGTAAATAACCACTGTCCCTGTCTAAAAACAGTCTAAAAGAGACAAGGTGAGTGCAGAAACCCAGTGGTGGTGAGGCACAGTCAGCAGCCCAGCACAGCTGCCAGTTACTCCTCAGTAACTCACTGCTGCTCGAGATGTGCCTCATCCAGCAATTCTCAACACAAAATACATAAACAGTCCCTGGAGCACAGATGGAAGCTGATCCCTATCCCCTCCCAGGGGAGTTCCCTCATCACTAGGCTACAAAATCATGTTCCCTCTTGCTTTCAGCCCTTTGATGATACAAATCTTACGTTCCTTCCTACACAGTGCCCTGGTTTCAACATGAGAGCCAGAGCTTCTCCTCCCTCCTCAACCGGTAGCTGGAGGATTTGGGCACTCTCAGAACTGGAGTCAGGGTTGCCTCAAGGCTCGAGGCGATGCCTCACCTGGTATCACACTAAGTGCCCTTTCCCAGCTCCGTTTCACTCACCCACAGGGCACAGTGCTCATCTGCCACTGAGGAGATGGCTGCAGAAGACCACAGAAGCACTGACCTTCCCTGCCCATGGATTTGCTCTCCCCGTCAGAACAGGACGCTGAAGGAAAAGGTCAATTTCTTGAAGAGCAGAAGTCATTCGGGTTTTCTCCTCACAGCAAATCGCACCTTCACAACAGCATTTTGCCACAGGTTTTTCTTCAGGACTCCCACCCTGACTGCTCATGACTCTCCTGTACAGCTGGTACTCACACAGCACCTCCTGCACCTGCCTGGCCAGGCCCCAGGGTGTGCTGAAGGGAACAGGTGACCTGAAGCCTCTCCTCCATCCTCCCCTGCCTGGCTGCATGGCTCAGTCCAGTGTCCCGTGAACGAGGACAGGGAATCCCCACTCCAGGTATGAGTGAAGTGCAGGCAGTTCATGTGCTTCAGGTCACAGAAGCAGCAGATCTTGTAGCTTGAATTATACTTAAAAAAATCCAATTGAAATTCAAGCTCTATCACAGCCTTGCACTGCAGCTTCCCAGAGTCCTCCAGCCGTTTGTTCTCTCCAGGGAAGACAGATAGGTTGCCAACCAAGACTGCACTGTGGGATTAGCCAATGTTTATGAAGTGCTTTAAAGATTAGAAGTGTCACCTATGTGCTAAATATTTCTCTGGCACTATCAGCTCGAATAGCACCCGAGTATCTTGTATCTCCTCCTGCTGATCTTGAGCTGGTTGCCGAAGGCGTCACTCAACCTGACTCCCAACCACTGCGCTTGGCACTAATTCCAGGGGCGGTTTGAGACATATGGCAGGAGAGGACAGAATCAAGGAACCACTTAAACCCTAACTTCTGAAAACTACTGGCAGAGTAATGACAGTAATATCACCAGGAGAGGCTTAGGGATTTATGTTTTTACAACATTCTCATACGTGTGTGTGAGATGGAACACCCTGGCGTGAAGCCCAAGCGTGCCGAGAGAGGAACTCGCCCCGCTCACCCAGATGGAACTGGCTGGGCCATGGCATGAAAAGGTACTTTGTACCCATCAGCTTGATAGGAGCTAAATGGATCCCAACTCCTTCATTTCCCTCAAAGCTTTTGGCAGTGCTCTTGCAGTACCTGGATTAAGAAATGGAGCAGAGAGCCCGAGCACACAGGACAGCAGTGCAGCACTGCCCAGGCCCTCTGTGCTGTACACACACAGACCAAACTGCAGGGATACACCTATTTTCCTGCCTTTCTTCCTCTTGTTCCCATTTCCAGCTAGAACACAGACAGAGCCTGTGTCACGACCTTTCTACTGATATCACACAGAGCTAAGGTGTAATGCCCAGCTGGACATCTGTGTTTCCCATTGACACAGCTTTTGTTACCCAAATCCCAGGACTTACACTGCATGCAGATCTAGAAACATCCAAAATACAGAGCTCAGCCTTCCCCTCAGCCTGTGGGTTTCACCAACAGCAGCAGAATCCAACAATTATCAAGCAGTCGAAAAATGAAACATTCAATTCCAAGAGTTTACTCTGCACTGGAGAGAGAGAAAAACAAAGCTGGAAATCCCTCACTTTATAAACAACAGCTCCTCTGAAAGCACTGTCAATAGGAAGTTGTTGCTCTAAACTGTGTACACATTTGGCTCACAATTTGCCAACAATGAGGAAAATGAACTCCACGGAAGGATTCCCACACTGGGAGCTCAGTGTTGCCATCTGAAATGGATGCTGCCAGGGCCAGAGCAGCAGGACCGTGCCAGCAGGAGCTGATTTGCACCTTTGTGTAGGGCACAACTCTTTTCCTGGACTTTGGGAGAGCATTTGGGGGAGGAATCCCTCTAAAGATGACAAGGTAGGAGTGTGGCAGGAGGCAGAGCACTGCTGAAGTGACAGGGCTTTCCTCACACAGCTTTAATGGTCTCTGTGTGACAGAAGGAGCGGAGCCCCAGCCAGGAGCCTGCCGAGGTGCCCTGCTGGGGATAACCCCAGCCAGGTGTAGTGCACATGGGCTGGGCTGTGCAGGTCCTGTGGCTGACAGCTGCCTCCAACTCGAGGTGACTCACTCAAGTCACACATCATAAACACTTCTTACTCCAGCCCTGAATTAGGAGCACAGGGCTCTGAGAACTCAAACAAAGCTCCTGTGACACATGCCATTCCTGCAGGGCCACTCGCAGCCTCTCCTGAAACCAAAGGATCAAAGCAAACACAGGACTGGAATTGCTGTTCAAGATCTTCAAACTCATTTAAGATAAGAAAAAAAAGCTTAGCGAAAACCAAAAAGCTATCTTAATCAGCATTTTAATTGGGAGTTGATACTCCTATTCTAACAGAACCACCAGAGCATCCATCCCAGCACTGAATCCCAAGACTTGGATGCACGGCTGAGGTTTCCAGCAGCGAGGGGCAGGAGGCACCACGGCAGACTGTGCAGAGCAGCCTTTGTTCTGGGACCGGGCGAGGAAAACATCTGCCAGGCCCAAAGCACCGCTCCCTCCGGGGCGATAGGATCTGACCTCGGAGCACAGGAAGCCAGCTTTGTTCCAGGCAGCAGGGAAGGCGGTGCTACCGCACCGACCCTGCGCGGGGTTCGGGACTCCGGAGACCTGCAGGTGGTAAAACAAGAAGCGTTCTGCCGCTCACCTCAGACGGAGCAGCCGGGTGCCTCTGCAGAGCTGCTCTTGTTTGGACAAGCACGTTTGCTCTGGTGACTATTTGAATGATGACTCACTCCAACAAGCCAGGGCACCCTACCGCACACAGCCCCGAAGTGCTGACTTAGGGCTTGGGATGCAAATCCGGCAGGAAGCAGCGCTTCCCGACCAGGGCCACCCAGGCCTGGTCACTGCTGCCACTGCCCTCCTCCAGTTGCACTCCCAGCCGGGATGACGAGTCCAAAGAGAAGATGACAAGAACAACAAAATTGTATAAAATACTATGGCTCTTAGAGCACTTCTGAAGTTGCCTTTTATTTTCTTTTAATATTGGTGCTCTGCAAAACTGACAGCTGAATTGCAAGTTCCTTGTGTGCCTCCGAGGGACTCGGGGCAGGTGGGTGCTGGGTGCCTGCCCAGCACCCTGTGCCTGTCTCAGGAATGCTGCCCAGCACCCCATCCCTGGCTTGGAGGCGAGCCTGTGGCCACCCCGCTGGTGGCACTCCTCCAGCCACTTCCACTTTTGTCTCCCCAAGCATGTGAGAGTCACAACCCGTGACGAGCCGGGCAGTAATTGCCGTATCGATTTCGACGTTCCTCCGGCCGGAGCAACGCCTGTAACTGTAAACCATAAACCTTTTAATATCCCGCTCAATTATGAGGAAAACAACTCCTGAGCAGCAGCACGGCGGGAGCATCATTCAGGGCCCACTGCTGAGCCTGGCTGAGGATGGCCAAACCACACTGAGAGACACTGTCAGGGGACAGACAGCCCTTCCAGGTGTCACTGCCAATGTCGGTGCTCTCAACCTTTTCGTGCTGACCTCACCAAAGAGCTGAAAATGCTGGAATGGAAACATGGAATGAGAAGACAGAGAAGGAAACTGATGGTGTGCCATCAGAACGTGACTTAGTGCTCATGCAACCTCTGGGCTGCTCACAAATCCAAGAGAAAGAGCCAAGGAATTAAGCAACTATGTCGGGACACTGTCACACAAGGCAGACTTACAACCTCTCTGTTATTTACAAACAGTTTCAGGGAAAGGGAAACAATCTGAGTGACTGTGTGGCATTTAGAAAAAACATTCCCATCCACTGCAAAAAGCACAGAATCACAGAGTATCCTGAGCCAGAAGGGACACATGAAGTCCAACTGCCGACCCTGCACAGGACAGCCCCAAGAATCCCACTATTTGCCTGAGGGCGTTGTCCAAACACCCTCTGAGCTCCTGCAGCCTTGGGGCTGTGGGCACTTCCCAAGTCAGGTGCTTTGGTGACACAAGAATGAGATCAGTGCAGCTCACTTCTAATCCCCCACTCCAAACCCTGACGTTGGTCACCTTACCAGCCCTTTCCCCAGGAAAAGGGGCAGGTTTGGAGACACTCAGCCTGGAGAAGGCTCCCACCTTGCTCTGTGCAGACCTGACCCGCTTTTGTCTCGCTGTGCTGCGAGCCAGCCAGGCTTTGTTGCCATGGAGAAAGCTCTGACACGTTTAGTTTTCCCACTAATTTCCTGCTGCACTAAAGCGATTGCTGCTCTGCACCTCACTGCCATGGCACAGCAACAAGGAACCCCAACACCCCCAGACACAGGGAACAGATCCAGCCACATGCTGGTCACTGGCAACAGCGCTTTAGTTACACCTCCCAAATATCCTAAACCCATCTGCCTTTAAAGCCCTACAAAAGCTCAAGACATTTGACTGTCACTCAGAAAGGAACTAGACAATTCAGTGATCTCGTAATTAGGGGCTGTATCCCACCTTACCTTAAAAGAAGGTGGTGCATTTCAAATCCCAGACTGCAGTCAGCAAACCACCACATTTTCCTTTGGGTTCACATGAAGGGACTGAGTTCATACCCGACTGTGTCAATGGTAAGTGGAAACAAGGATCCAGTTGTGTCTGTGGAACCAAACTGGGACCAGCAGCACACACACACACACACGAGGAAAACAGAGACTAAGGCCCTCACTGTCAGCTGATGACTCAGAAACTGCACAAGCGCCCACTGAGTGGGAAAATACCTATAGTCAGCCTTCACTTGTCATTTTACTGTGTAATGGGAGTCTCAACTTGGATGAAAAACACATGAATATTTTGTTCTGACTAAGCACAGGTTTCCCCGTGTACCTCAGCTCTGCCAGGGCAGTGGGCACACGACACCCACGCTGCAGCAAGGGGGAGGGAGCAACCGTGATTCCCTTCTCACCAACTCTGCACTTTGTTTCTAACATAAACCAGCTGAATTAACCAGCAGAAAGGAAAAGTCTTTGGATTTTTTTTTTAATCTTACACTTCCCAGAGCAGCTCAGGGGAAAAACAGCCTCTGTGGAAGCCAAGTATTAAAATCCTTGTACAGAGAATGAATCAGAATGATTTTTAGTGGTTTCCAATGAGATTGTGCTTGAAAACAAACAGTTGCTGTACGACTGACAACCCCCTCACTGTGTCAGAGAGATGGGAGAACATAGATGGGCTTTGTAGAGCTGAGAACATGCTCCCTCATGGCTGCTGGGGAGCAGTTCAATTTCATTAATGGTACGTCGACATGTGCAAAGAAATAGAGAACAAACTAAGCAGAATCATAATCAGTTTGCTGGGGGAGTCCTCCGACCTCCAAAACTGCTGAAAGCAGCCGCAGCTGCCCCAGCCTCGGTGTGCCGAGGACACCGGCTACAACAGCAGCTTCCCGCAAAAGAGCAGCATTGTCTGCCGGCCACCTGGGAACGGGCAGACCTGCCATAAATCACCCGGCACATGATCCTCTCTCTGTCCGAGGCAGGGACAGTTCCCGGCAGCAGCGGTGGCTCGGAGGGAGCCGGGAAGAGCCCGCCCGTCAGCGGCACTTCAGCCAGGCTGATAACCTTGACAGAGCCACTTGCCAGATTACAGCCCAAGGATTTCCTACAAGCACATCTAGAGAGGAAGGACTAAGGATCAAGAGTAATACTTTTCATCTTTGGTTGCTGCCAGTGCTGTGAGCTTAAACGAAAATTTGGGGCACACAGAGACATGTTCACACTGTCACAGTGACTGACAAAAGCACCTTTCCTGTTGCACTAATTATTTCAGCTGAAAGGGGCACAGACAAACATCTTTAAGAATTCAGATGTACATATGACAGGAGGCATTTTTTTTCCCCTAATTTCTTCACTGGCACTGTCTGAAGACTGTGTCACAGAAGATCTAACTGGCTCTGCCTACCTGGCAAGGGTACCCTGAGCATCAGCACTGCTCCAGACTCCTGCGAGCCTGCAGGAGCAGCACGACACCTGAACAGACCGTATCCTTCCATTCCACAGACAGGAACCAGCTCCAATTAGGCTCAGTGCTGCAATTCGGTGTGTTATCTGATCACACTTCACACACAATGACACACAGCTCATAAACTGAACTCCTTCCATTAGGAACACTTCATGTTGCGAAATGCCACAATTAGTTTTTAGGCATCAGCTTCAGTGCAGTTGCCTTCGTGCAAGAGCAAGAAGCCTCAGGGCTCCAAAGATACTGTCCCCTCAGAGGGGCCAGAAACACACCTGGAAGTACCTGATGAGCCTGAACACAGGCAAAAAATTCAGAAATGGTTCAGGTTACATGACAGCAGATGCCAGAGCCTTAAAAAACCCCCTGTGCCCACAATACAGGTCTGTCACACACCCATCCCTGCTATCCTCCATACACATTCCAAAGGTATTCCTGCAATTAACACTCTCTGCAGGACGGAGGTTACACAGGAAAAGGCACAGCTGAAAGCCCAAGACAGCCAAAGTGCCAGGACAAGCTGAGACTGACTTGTGTAGGTAAGGAAAAACCTGGAAAAAATGTGTCTTCCCTTCTGCTGCAGAAATCCACGCACACTTTCCCAGCCTCGAAAACACCTTGCCGCGTCCCTCTCATTCAGAACTCCTTCCAACAGGACCAACCACATTTAAAAAGTTATTGGAAGGAGACGAGAAACATCCATCTGCTTGCTGAAAGGCAGCAGACGCACACAGCCTCCAAATCCAGACTTTAATTGAAACACTTTAATCTGCTGCCGCGGCCCCGCAGTCTCTGTATTCCCAGTAGTGCCGAGGCGTGCGCTCAGCTAATGGAGCTCTGACAGTCGTCCTGGGCCTGGCTCCCTGTCAAACCACGCTGGCCTCCAGCTCCAGGCCCGCAGTCGCACGCTGATACCCCACAGACTCCCTTTCTTCTAAACCATCTCCCAAATGGACTGTAATTAATGTCTTATAACTGCAGCTGATGCTTTAAGGAGCTGAAGGCAGACACAGACCATACAGGAGAGTGGCAGACGCCGAGGAGATCCTGAACTACAATGGCAACACCCAACTGGGCTGTTGGGAACAGCCACCTCCTGCATTGCACAACACCAGCTCAGGCCAGTCCCCTCATCCCTCTGCAAATCGAGGCGGTAACTCAACACACGCAGGTCACTCCTGTCAGCAGGCCCTGCTCAGGCAGCCAAGGCAGGATTTGGGAAGCTGGTTAGGCTCCCACTCCACTCCCCGGGCAGACATGGCCAGGTTCTCTGCGTGGCTCAGCTGACCTGCTGCAGGCTGTGCTGAATCACCCTCTGGACAAGCTGACCCCAGCAGTGCCATCCCAGGCCAGGTGAACCACAGCCCGCTGCTGCTGAGCCTTGCACTGTGCCAGAGCACGTCTGGTTTCTGCACCTGCATCCCCACCTCACTCCTGCTCCTTCAGACAGGTTCTCAGCAACTGCAGCTCCCAAATCCCACGGGGAGGCTTCCCAGTGCTGCATTCACCTCTGACAGCCATCACAAACCCTGCACAGGCAGCCGCTCCTGCACACACTGCAGCTGAGGGGCAGGAGCCAAAACTCATGGTTATACCTTCTTTTCAAACCTTCCATGGCCAAAGCACTTCCAAGAAGAGCATCTGCACTCCTGCCACCGAGTCATAGCCACAAAGTGCAGGCTGAAGCCCATCTCCCCAGGATAAAGTTCCACATCTTGCACACAGGGATGCTGGAGCCTCTCCCAACACACCTGCACTGCACAAGGACCAGCTCTTTCCTACAGTTCTTCCAAGCTGCAGCTGCCCTGGCTGGAAATTATCCCAAACACTGCATGCAGAGAATAAACCAGAAGCATCAGCAACATTTCTCTGGGATCAGACCATGTGCTCTGAAGGACTCAATGCTTCAAGGTAACACCTGGCCAGGTCCAACAGCCTCCAGTGAGATCCAGCTCTGCTGCTGCTGTGCTGTCCCAGGATCTCCTGGCCATCCTCTGATGTGCAGAGCAGAGCTCAGCTCGGCTCCCCCCACACATGCTGGGCTATTTTTGAGCTCAACGTGTCAGTTCCACTGGCTGTGGGAGTTTGTTTGTGTGGGATAGCATGATTCGACTACTTTGAATCTTGGCTGAAGCCACATAATTCCCTTTTCATGGAACCCTTTTGACGGCCATTTAGCAGAGAGGGCGAGGTTTAGCCTCAAGTAGAGAGGCTTGGGGTCAGAATTGCTAGAAAAAGACACATAATGACTAATAATGAATCAGCCTTCAGTGGTTTCTTCATTTAAGTGTTAACACAGCATATTAAACCCCTGGCCTGGGATCAACAGAAAGGCCCAAATGCATTAAATGAGTACAATGGCTTAACCAGAGAATCTCCAAACTGCTTTATTTAAACCTGTGCAAGCTCCAAGCCAGTTCAGCCTTTGCTCGTGCAGGTTCAGCTAAATGCAGTGTCTTGCTGGGGGTGTGCAGAGCACGAGACCCACCAGGGTCACACAGGGAAGTCACAACTCTCACGACAACCTTTTCATCCAGGGAGAACTTCCACCACAAGCTGTGAATTCTACTCTGCTGGCAATGCTGGAGCAACTTCCCAAAGCTTTACTTTCATGGGGAAAAAGACAGAGTTGCTATGCAATCGTCTTGGTGAGAGCAAGAAGGGGCAGCCACTGCACAGGGCTGATACAGGACCCAGTGAGAGGACGTGGCAAAAAGGAGCTTGGAGCTGCTTCTCTGTGAAAACGTCTAATACCCAAGGAGCCCAGTCTCCCAGCAACACACTGCCATTTCCTTATTTCCCTCTCACGTAATTCCTCCTTCAAACACAAATGAGGAGACAGTTTCTAGAAACCCTCATTAGGTCCCTGCAGCATTCACCAAACCTCTGTGAGACCCTCCTGGAAAAGAGACATTGATCCCTGTCTGTGCTACAGCCCTTCCTCCTCCTGCTCCTGTCAGTGGCTCTTCCTCACAGGGGGAGCCTCTGTACCCGCCCAAAGATGCCACCACCTCGTCCATCAGGTGTTAATTGCCTCCTGCTGCAGCAGCCCCAAAGCTCTGGTACAGCAAATACTCTGCAGGAAGGGACTCCAGACAGGAGGTGGGAAGCAGCCAGGTTGAAGAGGTACGGAAGTTGTACCCACCTCACCCTCCAAAATAAGCTGAGCCACAGAGCTGAGAAGTAGGTATTAATTATCCTGGCTCTCTTCTAATATTCTTCCTGCCCAGAAAGGCTCAGGACACATGTCACAGGCCCCTTGGTCACCCTGCCCACTGTCAGCTGCCTCTCCTGTTTCCACCTGTCAGCATCTCAAAAAGCAGCCTGGTCTCCAATTCAATCATGCTCTGGCATTAACATCTTGGTAATCGAATGTTATTTGCTACAGCAAGAAAAACATTGCAATGAAACATAAAATGTCAGTACTTCAGCCCACAGTTGATACAGGCAACAGGTCTCTGAGATTTTAGGAAATATTCCCTCTTATCCCCACTGTGGCAACTCTGCTTAGCCAAAGTTCATTTCTAGCTTTTAGCCTTTTGCTAAATCTCCCCACCAAATGAGAACTAAAATACAACTCTCCTCCAGCTCACAAGCGAGGAGAACAAAGGCCCTGTGAGCAGCAGGATAATGCTGCCTGAGGAATTAGCCATCCACAGCCATCAGCTCTCCTTATGGCCAGGAGAAATAAGAAGCAGGACAGGTGAAGCACCACCAAACACCGCAAAAGAAAAGAAAAAACGACTGGTGAGAGGTGTCCAGGTGTGGGTCATTACAAAACGTTCGGCCCCGGTGTTGAACAATCCCGTCTGACACGAGGCTGATGAGTCAGGGCAGCCGGCACCGGGCTTATCACACGGGCAGGCAGGCTGGCTGCAGGGAGCAGTCCCCAGCCAGCCCGGAGACACGTGCCTGCTGCGGCAGGGCCGGGCAGGAGCAGCACACAGCACCCACCAAGGCTTTCCATCCCCCGGGCAGGAGCAGCACACAGCACCCACCAAGGCTTTCCATCCTCCGGGCAGGAGCAGCACACAGCACCCACCAAGGCAGGGCCGGGCAGGAGCAGCACACAGCACCCACCAAGGCTTTCCATCCTCTGGGCAGGGGCAGCACACAGCACCCACCAAGGCCTTCCACCAGCCCGGGCAGGAGCAGCACACAGCAGCCACCAAGGCTTTCCACCCTCCGGGCTGAGTGCACTGTGCACCTGAGGAGAGAAATCCAGGCAAGTCCTGGAGCCCCCTGTGCTCGGAAACCAGAGTGTACCAAACCAAGCCTGAGTGCTCCCAGAGCAAAGCCCAGCTCTCCATGAAGTCTGCCAGCTCGCTTTGCATCCTGGTTTCCAGTGCCACAGTGCCCACCTCCAAGAACCCTGGTGAAAAATGTGTTCCACTGATGACTCCAATTCACCCAAAGACAAACCACAGAAACTAAGCCTGTTGTCTCATGGAAGGGAACATCCAGTGAGGGCAGAGCTGCCTCCTGTTCTCCAGAAAAGGCTTAGCTCCTTAAAAACCTAAAGAAGAATCAGCTCAATTCTAGCCTTTCTCCAGTTGTGCTTGTGTTGGTAGAAGGGCTGTGTTCTGCCAAGGATTAAAGAATCATGGATTTGGGTTACTATCCAGTAAAACAACTCCAGGTACCCCTTAAACAGGATCCCACAACACACAGCCAGTGAAACTTGCTCCGAGCTTCGCCCATCCCAATATTACTGAAATTTAACCCAAACCTAAGTCAACAACCAGCCTGCAAGAAACTAAGAGCAGCACAGCAGGAGGATCACTGCACTTGGGAAGGAGCTGTGTTCTCCCATGACTGTCAATTCCATCTCAAAAGAAAGATGGATGTGAAAGTGACTCCTGTCTCCCAGTGAAACACTCCATGAGAGCAGTGCAGCCATGGCAGGTACACGCTGCTCCGTGCTCCAGCTGCACCTCCAGTCACATGGAGCTGATGGAAAGGATGGAACCAGGACAGCAGAGAGCTCTCAGCAGTGCCCAGCGACCACAGCATCCCTCTCTGTCCTCCTCAGCCCCAACAGCTCCTGAAGGCTCAAACACAACACCCAAAGGGCACAGGAACATAAGGTATGTGCCCCTTGGCACACTCATGAACATTCCCGGACCAGCCCCTACGAAAAAATGTGGCATTAAAAACAACCCCACTGCCTGAAGAGAGCTGGAATTCTAATGAAGTCACTTGGGTGATTTATAAATGGAAATTCTGTGAAAACAATTCATTCAGGAGGTCACTCTGAAGATTTTTAGCACAGAAACAAGGGTTTCTTGTAAAAGATGAGACAAAAGAAAGGGGGACGGAAGGAGGGATGCAGCAAGATATCCCGCAGGTGCCCAATTCATCCCAGTCAGAGCTGTGGCTCCAGCTCCTGCCCAGCCATCAGAGCAGCTCTGACAGAGCACGAGAGTCCAACTTTGCATGGGCAGGGACTGAATGTAAATTGCTGCCTTGGTTAATACGTAAATTGCCGACTGTTCACTTCTATTCCATGGGCTCCAGCAGAGACAATTATGAATACAGGCCTCCTGCCCTTTGGGATGATTAACATTCCCCTTCCTCAGTGTCCCCAGCACTGCTGACCCACATTCAGCTCCTGAAATGCAGTTCTATGTAAACTGCAACGTTCAGTGTCAGCAGAACGTGCCAGCCCAGCAAGGCCAGGCACTCTTCTCCTCTCTCTAAATAAATGCAGTGCTCAACTTCCCAAGGGCCAAGAAAATCCCAGTCCTTTAAGATCAGACCAGACACCCAACTACCCTCTGCTTCTCTTTTTAGGGAAAAAGGGACACAAGCCAGGAATGCTCCGGCTGTTATCTTGAGCTGTCATGTCAAAGTCCACTTGACCTGGTAAATGTCCGTCGGAAAGGAAAACAGGATCCAACACTCATCCACAGATCACCTCTAATTCCAGGCTCAGCAATGGACACCAGCCGACTCCGTCACTAATTTCACCTTCTGGAAAAGGCCCAAAATCACGGGGTACATCTATTTCCGAGCTGACACAGACACTCACAGTGGAATTCCGTCTGAGACGCTGCAGGAGCGCGGCTCCCAAGGAGGGGCCGTGACGAGCAAACCCGCTTTTCTCTTAAGAGAATGTGACATGGGGTCAAGTTTGTGCAGGGATTTGGTGGCTATATTTGAACTGCCCGGTTCACTTACGCAGCTACTACTGTGAGAGCGGGATCACCTCAGGAAGGGGCTGCCAGCACAGGCAGCAGCCGGGCTGTGCTTGCGTTTTGTGATCAAAGAATTCTTTCAGATCCCTAAATGGGACCATTTTGCCAAGGTTTCACTCGCTTCCAAGTTGTTTCCATTAAGTCAAAGTGTTAAAAGTGTAACCGTGATGAAGACAAGCTCGCAGTAGCATTATTTTGTATTTCTGCTGCCAGTCGGAAATGCCTCCCCGTACAGATTTGCCCTTTCCAACGCATTTACATCAACACCTCTCCTCTAACCTCATGAGTCCCAGAGCCTGAACCAAGCAGCTCCTTTCTCCTTCCCCACTCCTCTGTCAGAGCCAACAGCAACAGTTCTGTCAGCGAAGGAAAAGTACTGAACCCACAGTGCTCAGGGTCTGCAAGCAGAATCCAATCCATTCACTTGCACTCCTCTCCAGAGGCTGGGATTTGAAAGGAAACCTGACCTCGGAGTTGAGAAAGCTTCCAGGTCAAGTTTCAGCTCCAAGCTATCCCAGCTCAGCCGAACAGATGGCAGTTGTTCCAGCACAGGTATTTCCCCAGGCTCGGGGAGCCCCCAGAGTTCAGAGGCACAGGGACTGGATCTGCTCTGGGCAGGGAATGTGCTGCAGGTCAAACCTGCCACTCCAGAGCCCCCAGCACCTCACCATCCCTCCAGAAAACCTCCTCCTGAAGTCCACAACCCACCCTCGGTCACTCCAGGCCAGTAGGAATGAGTGTACACTGCTATAAAGCAAAGCTTTCCAAGCTTAGTATCCCCTTCTGTCACCCAAAGCCAACGTGCAAAATCCAGCCTTGGCCCTGTAAACGTGGAACGCAATTTCCAGACAAAATCTGTGAGCATATTCTGCCATTCTTCGGACAAAATCAACTATTCCCGCACAAAAGATGGTCTCTGCTTTGGTATTTTGCAAACTTCAGAGTCAGCACCACTGAGAAGAAACCTTGACCCAAGGAGGGAGTCTGGAAACAGGAACAGGAAAGCAACTTGGAGCTAGATCCCTCCTTTTCCAGGAGTGATCTCCACTCAGAGGGGTCAGTCTCCTGCACTCAAAGCACCTGAACCCATCACCCTGTTTGTCTCAGAAAGGTTCAGGTTTATCATGGCGAGAACAACAGCACAGAACAACTCAAGTGCAGGTTAAATTGTGGCATTGAGCACTTGCAGGCACAAAATAGCCGTCAGGGCAGGCAAATACAGCCCAGCTCTGAAAAGAACTGTCCAGGAGGTGTTATAACTGATGTTTAAATAGCCCCTGAAATTAATTCCACTTTATTATCTGGGCGAAGAGCCAGAGCTCCAGCAAACCAAGGCGATGGTGGATTTCTCCTCCTGTTTCAAAACAATGCTGCTCCTGAAACTGACAGAGGGGCAACCCCAGAAAAGTGACAGAGGGATAATCCCAGGAACTGGCAGAGGGGCAATCCCTGAAAGTGACACAGGGGCAAGCCCAGGAACTGACAGAAGGACAAGCCCAGCCAACACCATCCTCCCTCTGCAGCGCTTCCAAGGAGCCAGCACGGAGCCAAGAGCAGGGCAGGCGCAGGGCTTTGGTTCAGGCCTGTCTGCTGCCTGCCCATGCCAGCCCTGCTTCCCGCAGCTCTCCTCCTGCCGCAGCTCCCGGGAAGATCCCGGTGCATGCAGCACGACGAGCCCTCTCCGGGAGCTCGGTGTCACCGGCACGATCGGGAGCACAGCAGCGGTACCGCCGTCCCTCACGGATCTCCGGCCGTGCTCCAGGGCTCGCCCGTGCCTGGATCCACCCGGATCTCCTGCCATGTTCCGGGGCTCACCTGGAGCGCGGCCGTACCTGGATCCACCTGGATTCGCCTTTCCCTCGGGAGGCCCTTCCTCGCTCTATTCCCTGCGCTTTCCCACGGCCCTGAAGACTCGGCCACGATCGATTCTCACCGTTTCGGTAAGAAACGAGCTGTCCCCCGCTTGCCCTCCGTGCGCCCCCCGGCGCGCCGCGAGCATCCCCGGGTACCGCGGGAGCATCCCCCCGCTCCACCTCCACGTTATCCCGGTGCCACGGGACCCGCGGGGACACCCGTGTCACCCGTGACAGCGGCCCCGCTCC
>VXBB01003593.1:119908-153106 GCA_013399915.1 Illadopsis cleaveri | reverse complement strand
ACAGCTTTACAACAAAATACCACACAGGACTTGCACTACGAAAATACAGATGGTACAAAATGAAATATCCTAAACAGGGAACTAACAGCATTAATAGAAACCTAATCTTGCAGGTTAACACTATAAACCATCTTTGGTATCAAGCACTTTCTGTCAAAACAATACTTTAGATTAATTTCAAAGAACTAAAGGCTAGCATTCGAACACTGGGAGCAAGAATTCTCTCAGATGTCTGGCTTTGGTAGTACATTTACCCTTTGTTTGTTTTCTCTTCATTTTCTACCCAGCAAATATCTACATATTCTTTCATATCCCCTGCATCCGTTTTTCCACAGGTTACTTTGAAGTTCTTCTTCTCTCTTAATGCCTGACGTAGGCTTTCCATTGTTTCTTGTGTTACTTGTACCATTAGTCCATCTAGAAGAAAACCAGTTAAAATTGCACATTATGCACAAGAAAAGCAGCACAGCTTTTTAGAGAATCTTGGCTTAAATTCTATTGAGACCAACCATCTCCTACAGCTAATTAATAAATAACAGAAGTACACCATCCCCCACCTACAGCACTAAATGTTATATGAAAGAGGAAGAAAACATTTTTTGTCAACAGAACGCAAAGTAAAAGATAATTTTTAAGTTAATTTTGGAAATTTTTTTGCATATATGTGCCAATATATGTATTTCAGCAACATGGCAATGAAAATAGTTCCATAAAGGAAAGACCTGCATCGATTAAACAGAGTTTAAATTTGAATGTTTTAAAACAAGTAGGTGAACTATCATGTATTTTTATGCAGCATTTTTTTGCAATAGGTTTCATACATAATTAAAAAACCTGAAAAGAAATGTTTAGCTTACTGAGGCATAAAGACCTTACACAAGACTGCTGCTATTTTTTTTTTCTTTTTAAAGTCTCTTAGGAGGAGAATAGAACAAAATTCTTACCTTCAACTATACTGGATTTAGCCAAAAATCCTGAAGATGTTTTTAAGGCTCCATTAAACACCACAAAACTTGCACCTGTAACTAGAAAAAGCAGGAAGGAAGTGAGCTCTACTTCAGGTCACTCCAGTCAGTCATAACTGACATTACACTTGCACTCCTCTCAAAGCACAATTCACTGTAACACCAGAGATGCATTTTCTGTGCCACCTAACACTGAACTTCCGCTTCTGCTCTAGAAATGTGATTTTTCTCCCCCAGACCTCTTACCTTTCCTGGGCTGTCCTGTGGCACTGATGGCCTGTGTGTGATAGAGGCCCTGATTGTTTTGCACACACACCAAGTGAGAGTCTGCTTCGGTATTGAAACTCGCTCCAATGCTAATTACATGTTCGTTAGAGGAACTGATCACCTTCATCACCTGTCAACACAAAATTTGTCATTACACTGATAAATCTCACTAAGAGGGTTTTTTTGGCTGTTGCTCGTTTGGGTTTTTGATTTTTTTTTAAAAAAAATTACTAAGCAAAACATCATCACCTGGAAATCTGAAAGAGAGAATCTCTGAAAATACATGCTGAAAGATTTTGAAGAAACTGCTGATCTTACAGCATTTAACAGCTATCCTAAATCTCAACTCCTCATTATCCACCTTCCAGCATATCACAGAAGGAAGTGTGTGCTCATGTAATTGCATGCCCTTCCCATTACACATTTAGGCCAATATAAAGTTCAGAGAGGGTTTCTTCAAAGAGTTGATGGTAGACGTGTGACTGGTATTATACGAAAAATGAAGACTAGAGCAGCTTGGCTTAGAAAGCTAAGATGGGTGTACTCACCTCATTATACTTCCTTAGAGGTATTTTAATACAGCTTCTACCCATTTCCACATGAACAAACAGGTTGTCTATGGTATGCAAGGTATACTGGTAATTTCTAAGGTCCTATAACAGACAAAGTATGTTAGCAGACAACTCAGTATTGTTTTCTTACCTTTTCCTTACCTTCATCACTTAGATGAAGGTACTCTAAATAGATCTCTTGGACTTCTAAAAAACAGTAATATTAAGAGTGGCTGAAGACTTAGGGATCCCTTTTTGCCCACCAGGTGTATGTGACAGGCACCTCAGTGGATATATTAACAAATCCACAGCACTGACAAATTAGCTCTATTAACCAAGGGGTTATTTACTCTATGGCTACTTCATACACATTAGAATCCCAGTGTTTTAGAGAAAGAAAAACTTTAACACTCTCCCTCTCTGATAGAAAAGTGAATTGTGGAAGCCACCATCTAAATGAGTTTGTTTCCAGGCTCACAGCCTGTCCCCTACAGCTCTAACTTATTGATTTACAGATTGAATACTGCACCATTTCTTATCCCTTTCTGTGACAGAAGTAATCAACCATCACCTCACTCACTTCTGCAAAATTCTGTTTATTTCCAGAACAACAACGTCAGGTATGAAATGGTCTCATTTGCTTTTACTACTTCATTTGGAAAAAAGGTATAAAGAGGCTCTTTTCACCAGCTGAGCCAGGCAATCAGTGCCTTCCTCCATCAGCACAGCTGCAGCACGAAGGGTATTTACAAAACCATCTCGATGCACTAAGGTTTTCATGGGACTGGCATCCAGCACTAAGAATGTAAATCACAGGTGCCCTTTGCCTCAGCCACTTGTGTGGGGAGAGGCTCTGCATGATCTCTAACTGAGCATTTGCATCCCAGGTGCCAAGGCGCCAACAAGAGAACATTTTGCAGCCATGCAGTGACTCAAACTCCGGCAAGAAGCACCTATTACCCCTGCCTGCTTCAGGCTTACACAGCCAGGAAGGGAATCCAAGTAACTCTAATGCACCTGAAAAGAAACTCCACAGAAACCCCATTCAGCAGCAGCACAACAGGAAGGCTGCCCAAAGTCTGAGGGTGCAGTTACACATTGGCACTGGCACATTACCAGTGAGGCTGGGAGCTGGCTCATGGATTACAGTGTGAGACTCCTAGAGGAAGAAGAAACATGCAGTTCTTAGATGGGACACCTCCTCCAGCTGATTCCTTATGCAGTGATCTGCACACCTCTGCTGGCAGAAAGGAAAAAGGGGGCAAAGACTGCAGTTTCATCTCAGCTATGCAGGTCTCCACACTCAGGAGAGGATGTGGTGATTGCCTAAATGAGACCTGCTCTGCTTTCCATGGCCTTGCCCTGAACGCTAGGATGGAAAGTGTTGGAAGTTCTATGGAAGTATCAAAAGAGGAAGGTTACTGGTCAGGAACACAGGCTTACTGCAATCTGTAACCAAATTATTTGGGTAACAAAGGGAAAGCTTCCACAGGGAATGGCATGAATTCCAGACTTGACTTATGACTTTGCCAAAAAGTCCTTCACGAAAGACAGTCAAGTTGAATAACTATGGCAAGGTTAAGCTTGTCTGACAAAGTAACTACTACTGCAGTTAGTCCACAGCATCTGCCTGTCAAATGTTTCTTCACATTTAAAATTGTCATATTTTAGACCAGAACACCTGCACCACAATGATGCTCAGAAGAGAAAAATGCACCTGAACAATGACGACTATCAGCATCAATGCAAATGCCAACATCTCCCTCACTCATTAAAAGCCTTTTTTCACTACCAGAACTAAGACATAGCAATACTAGGTGAAACAAACAGCTTTTTTAACTCCCTCACCAGTTTTAAGTCAAGTATGAAGAACAAAAACATTAGCTCTGCTTTCCAGATTACGAATTTGTTTGCAGGATATTTTATGTAATTTTGATTACAACAGAAAGGGAAGATAATGAAGTATCTACTCACAACAAGTAGATTCATAATCGTGTGTCCAATGTCTCCAAAGAGTGGCTTCCGGTGCCTGACACTTACCACAGGAGTTGGATAGGCTAGGAAGAAAAAAGGCCATATTTACCTACAAACAACTCCGTAATTTGCTATTCCAAGTAGTTTAATAGTTTTTTTCAGCTATAACCTGCCTCTAAATCTCAATATCTGACCAGCCAAAGGAAACAAAGCCCCTCTCTAATTCTCAGCTACTGTGTGGTTTTCCCCCCCCCCCCGGTTATATCTGACAAAACTGGAAAAAACAAAACACAGCAAGTGGTTTGGTAAGAGAAGGAACATCAACCAAGCAGCTGCCACTCTTGTCACCACACAGACAGGATCTGGCTGGTAGAGGTCCACTCTGGGCTCGAGAACTCCATGAAGTGGCAATGGGTACATGTTTATGGACTTGCAGCTTCTACACTGGTGGGCTACAGCCTTTTTACATGCCTAGATGTTTCCAACGTATTAATAAGTTATCCTTATAAGTAATCAATACCTTTCTTTGGTTTATGAAGCAGTAATATTTTGCCAACATACTTAACTCAAATAATTTAATTAAAATAACCATTTTATCAGAGTTGTGAACTGGGCTTGTGAACATCCCTTCAAACCTTTCTCCTACAGTCAAAAAAAAAATCCTTATATTTTACTGTCAGTATTGGTTTCTTAGCTTTCTCAGCAGCTACGGGAAAAAAAAAATCAAAGAAGTCTAGCAGGACATTGAACATTCCCAGGTGGTTCTACATGCTGGGCTTACACAAGTGCAGTATAAAACACTGCAAAAATGATTTTAAAATAGCTTGCTGGTCTTAAAAACTACCTGTATTTTCCGAAGGGAACTTTATACAGCTACTGAAACCATTAAAACTTACCCCCATATTCTGCTCCCAATCTCAACATCAAACGGATTGGAAAAACTTTTGCCCAGGGTATTTCCAGCTTATGGATAAGAATGCCACAAAGAAATGGGTTATCTGGTAGAATCTGATCATCAAATTTCTGAAAAGTTGGTGAAACAAATAGGAATCCTCCATGCTCTTTGTTGCTGAGAAAGTTTTCTGTGAAAGTAATATTTTCCATATTTTTTATGAACCTTCCTGTAGAAAGAGGAATGGAAAGTGTTTACAGATCTGTGTCACTCACATTTTAGTGCCAAGAAAACTGCTCTAAGCAGCGACCTCTGACAGACTTGCAAGCCCACCATTTATCTCACATCTTCCTGAAGTCTGTCAGGTATCTAAACCCTCAGAAAAAGAGCCCTGTACTTCATCACTAAATGAACCTGACTATGAAACTAAGCTTCTCCAAAGAAGTGCCAAGGGTCCTAAACACATCAATTGATGAGTTTTGATCAACAGACCTAAAATATTTACATTTATGAGCACTGTACTTCTACAAATGAAGTGCCAGGTGTCCTAAAAATCATAGACTCAAGGCCTCATAACCAGAATCTCAACTATAATATGACTGAACAACAAAAAAGTCTGCAAACAGGATGTTTACAGAAGAATATGAAACAAACATAAATTATTTTGTTTCTGTTATGTAGAACTCTAGTCTAACACTGCAAGCTCTTTCAACAGAATCATTAGACAAATAAGTCAAGAAAAATTACCTATCAACTTTAGGTTTTAAACATCAGCAAGAATATACTACACAAGAAAAAGTTAAGACATTAAAATGACACACCTTTCATTGCATCTTTATAGATGTCAAGAAATAATTTGAACATTTCACCAGGGAAAACATCTTCATCTGGCAAACGCTGCAAGAGAATGACAATTTCTGCCTGACCCAAACCATGCAGTCCATTTGTTGAGAAGCACCAGCACTTTTCTGAGGAATCTTTAAAAAGATAAGATACCACAGTAATGCTGTTTTACAGAGAGAAAAAAAAAAGGCTTGATTTAATGGAAAAGAAAATGTGCAATACTTACATGTTATTAGCTTCACATTGACAAGCAAGTTTGCATTTAGAATAAAAGTCAATGGATTAGGATCTCCTTTCTCAAGAAGCAAGGCAACCTTTTGGTGAAATGGATGTTCCTCCACCATAAGATCTAAACAGATTAACACATGATTAAGTTCAATATGCTAGCCAATGACCCAAACCAAGAATCAGTTCACTGTATGACACAGTCATCCCATCCTCCTACCCTGGTAGTTATTCCTAAGATTTGAATAGCTACAGATCAACCAGGGAAAAGCTTACCCTAAGATTCAAGGAACACACAGAACTGAAGCAGCAACTTCTAACAAAGGTGCAAATCAGGGCTACCATTCCTTTAGAAATCTCTGACTGAACGTGTGCTGACTCTTCATCAGTCAGACCTTATTCAGTCAGGCACTTCTAATGAGCACCACACCACCATAATGCAATTAAATGGTGAAGCATTCTTCTCATAACATACTGATCTTGTTAAAAATGCATAGTCATTATCCAACTATCCAGTACGCAACAAACAAATTACATGAGAATTATATTAAAATACAAATTGCATGTATGAGTCTGTATTTACAAATCTGGGATAGTGGAAGGTGTCCCTACCCATGGCAGGGGGTGGCACTGGATGAGCTTTCATGTCCCTTCCAACCCAAATGATTCCAGGATTCCATGAGTAAATATTAACCATTTTCTCAAAATGTTACCAGATGTTACCTTTCCCTTTTTCACCCAGCGCAAGCAGAAGTGGTGGCAGCTCATCACCATCAGGAAGAAGGCTGATGTCTCGTCGCACACAGTTTTCTAGCCCACACAGTGCTCTGTAACTTGAAGCAGTGACAGGCACATCCTGTGTGCTCTGATCCACCGAACTGGGACTGCTCTTCTCAGCTGCTGCAGGGGAACACTCTTCACTTCCTGGAGTGACTGATTTGTAACTGGGTGCCACCTCCCTCTGGCCTGGAGCGGCCTGCTGTGCACTATCTGAAGGAACAGAGGGATGTAATTCCTCCACTTTTGTCATCTTATCTATTTCTTCCTTCAGTTTTTCATTTACATCAGTTACCAGGTCATCTTCCTCTGGGTTTGCAGCCTGTGAAAAAGAAATAACAAAACAAACAAAAAAAAATCTACACTGTCTCACAACCAGTGAAACTTTCATTATTAGCATTCTAGAAGCAAAAAGAGAAAGAAATCTAGCACAAAAGTTGAGAATCCATTTCCTCCTAATAAGAAGAAAGCCAGCAAATCTCTGTTGGATCATCATCTTTTTTTGTTTAGGAGTTACATGGGTGAAGATGCATAGTTAATTTATTTGTTAGGTAACACAAACTGGGTCAGCAGTTGAGTACTGCAAACATACTTCTATACTATTTCTACTGTTTCACTAATAGCTGAATGTAGCTTTGCTCAGTCTGATTAATTTCTAATTTGGAGTCAAACCCACACTGCTCCCCCAGCAAGACAGGTACGACAAGCCATGAACACAGGCACGCTGGGATGTCAGCTGTCATAAAAAAATAAAATGAAAAAAACCAACCCCCCCAAGACCACTTCAACAAAAACAGTGATGCACATTATTGTTCTTTAGACTTGCATCCTATATCCAGAGGGAAGAATTTGTCCAAACAAAAAAAAAACCTGACAACTTTATGCTTGCCCTGTAGCAGTCCTCCTGGTGCCCCATCAGCTTCCAGGAAATCCTCCATTAAACAAATATGCTGTCACAAAATAAAAAAAAAAAAAGCCACCAACCCCAAAGGGAAGACTCCATAAAAACACAGACAAAAACATGGCTAATAATAGACTTCTTCCCTGAATCTGCTTGCCGATGTCTCATACCACTTGGCATTTCTGCCCTTCAGAGCATCCTGTGGCAGCACCTTCACAATTTTGTGTTGCTTCTGCTTCAGAGCTGCCCTGTGCTGGTTTTGTCTGAGCTTCTGAAGCTGCACAGGAAAACCACCAACTAATTGTCTTCCACTCACTTTGTCCATGCTGCTTTTAATTTTAGACATTGCTCATCTTCTGCAAGTGCAAATACCCTACTCTTTCCCCAAAACAAGAGACAGGCTGTAACTTTTGATTACTCCAACTCTTTTTGATTTGATTACTACAGTTCTTCATGAGTAAAAGCTGATTTAAATGCTATACACCTGACAAGTGTTCAGATCCTCTATATACAAATAATAATGATCTGGTTTTTTAGCTTTAACAATATATTTTTAAAACCCTTGAGTGCTGTGAGAATCATGAAATTCATGTTATTACTTGAGACAGTGCTTCAGTGCTATGTTTTATCTTAAAAAGGTTCCTGAGGAACCTTGCTAAGTCTTTTCACAGCAAACTTATACCTCTTCTTTGCACTTAGAGGCATGTGCAGTTCATTCAACAGTACGCATGTGACTCATGATAAAAAAACCAACCCCCCTCTCAGTTCAATATTAGTTCACACTAGAAGAAATACACAGATTTTGTTGCACCCTATAATGTGGTATTGCAGGGCACTAAGCAACTTGGTTAGTCTAATCCATTAGGGAAACTATAGCAGGCCACTGGAAATAAAAACAAACAACAACGAATTTGTACTATAAGCATGTTGCTAATGACAAGCTTAAGAACTGTGGCTGAAGTCACCTTCACAAAAGTGGTTCATCAAACACTGTACGAAAAAAAACTGCTTTGGCAAATTTTCAGCCACACCAGTTTTGAAGTTCACAGACGCCTCAAAACAAACAAGGTTTTTCTTTGAAAACTTTGCTTGGTTTTACTCAAATTGAAAATTACTACAATGTTTTTCAACCCAAGGACTTCACAGCCCCTGCCAAAAATACTTAAATATAGCCTCAGATTCCAAAGGCTGTGAATTAGAAGTCATGGTGTGTAAGGGGCCCCATCCATGGCAAGCAAAGGTCTCCCAACAGATAATTAATGCAGCTAAACCATCCTGATTCCTACCGCGAGTGTCTCCGGTAGGTCCGGGCTCACTGGGCTGGAGTCCTGCGACCTCTTTGCTCCTGAGGACAGCTTTGCTGTGTCTGCCACCTCCCCGTTTGGCAAAATACCATCTGCAAACCAAACCCTCTTCTGTTCTCTGGGGCAGAGCCCTGTGACAGGTTAAAACAACAACTCCGCATTATCACACTGTTCCAATATCTGAAAGGGACACAAATGAAGCCCCTTCTCCCACCAAATGGACAGACGATCTGTTTACTGGAATGAAGCACAGGTAGAGGCTGTCATCAGCCAGTCTCCAATCACGCAAATACAAGCAACAAAATCTCTCACTTGCAGGGGAAGCTGCCCTGCTACAGTGAAATCTATAAATTCACATTACAGAAGGCTACTTCCTCAATCATCCCTTTGTAGTGACTTAAGAATGAAATGCACATCAGAACTGAAAGATGAAATACACTTAAAAAAAGTTGATTTATCACTTTGTTTAAAAATGTGTTTTCTTTGAAGAAGGTCAGATATTTAGTAAAAGTGGAACACTAGTTGGCCCCTAATCATTTGTATTTACACAGAGAATTAACCTTTGCTTCTCCCTTGTAACTTCTCCCTGAACAGCTACTTTCTGTTTTCACTCTATGACTGGCAGTCCAACACAAGCCAGAGATCTCCCAAGACATGTAAAAATTATAAAATGAACAGCTACACAAAAAGATTTACAATATAAGGAGAGAGAGCAATGAAAAAAGTAACATCCACATTTCATAAATAGAGATTTAGGACCAGCTTGGGCCTGGCACCAAAACTGGGAAGTGAAAATGTTTTCACTCAGAGTGTTCCTGTTTTACACAAAAAATACCAACTATAAATCCCAGACATGATAAGCAGCTCTGTTACATTTAGCATCTGTACCTTCAAAACCAGGTTGTTTAAGTGCTGAGAGAGGCAACAATGCAGATGGTGAAGGAGAGCTGGCACCACCAGGTGTCTGAGCCTCCTCTACAGATGGAACAGCAGAAGAACTTTCAGAGGAGACACTGGAATTGGGGACAGGACCAGTTGGACTCATCATCCTTTCAAATGCCTGTGCTAAAATAATGTAGTTAGTTTTTAAGATCTCACAATGGATTGAATTCCATTTGCAGAGCAGTACCGTGGGTGAGTGGGCGTTTTTTGGCAGAGGCAATGCACAGTTTGTGATCTAGCTATGAAAAATAAACACTCAAACTGTTGTATGGAAGAAAATTTAGATTTATTTTCTACCTGCATAATTGCCTAATTTCTCATGAGACAAAGAGACCTCCCCTTGTCTTCCTGGCAGCATTGCAGTGACTCTATCACTGTGACCCCTGATCCCTGGGGCAAACAGGTGTAACATCTGTCCAGCTGAACTCCAGCCAGGTGGCCTATTAAAAACCTGACATGTTTTCAACTTGTTATTTTACATACTCATCAACAGGACCTCAGTTGTTTCTCCTGATGTTTTCATAACCATCCATGGTTAGTTTCCAGTTAAGAAAAGGTTATCTGATGAATCATTTACTGCAGCCCTGGTAAGTGACTTGTAAAAGCACCAGAAAAGGAAGCAACATAGAGCGGGCAAACAATATGTGAGAACAAGCAGGGATGTGGCCTTTAAACACGCGGAGGGCCACTGTGGAGGGAGGATAACTTCTGCTAGATTCCTGCCACAGATGACTCAACAGGATAAATTGTGTTCTTCTGTAACTTCCTATTTAATCCTATGGAGTTAAAAATTACTTTTGTTTTTTTTTAAATAAAAAAATCACCAACTTGAGATTCAAAGCTCAAAATAAGAACTGGAATCCAACTAAGAAGTGCAATTACTCTTTTTATCCCTCCATCTCAGAAACAGGAAAACCTACACCAATTAAAGTAATCACGTTCCCCCAAAAGTACAAAGATTAAAGAGATATTTCCATGACTACTGCAATTACTCAAAAAAACCTCTTTACCTTTATTAATATCATCATAACAGCCAGTGCAGACTCTTGCTTCCTTCTCCATGTAGTGCAGTTTGCATTTTCGTTTGCAACAGCTACCACAAAAAATCTGAATCAGAAAAGGATTGCATTAAATATTATAGACATACTGCACAGCAAATAGGAAACTCTTCCAAAAAATACACTTGCTTCATTCTAAACCATCTGCAGCCTTGTATTTGCCTGTATCTTAATCCCTGACAAAGAAATCCCCAGAAAAAAAATAAACAACAAAGAACAAAACCCACAATATACACCCAGCAGAAAGCAGCAACATGGAGGACTCAACTGAAATTCTATTAAAATTCTTATCTGGACTGATGAAAAAAATTTCAGAATATCCCAAATTCACTTCCACTTTTGATACTCCTGTAGGTACATTAATTACATTAAACACCAGTGCTAGGACCAAGGACTGAGATGCAGAGTTGGGACTTGCTTTGGTGCTTTAGACCATCCCTGCAGCACTGTGTGCTCACCACAGCTCTCAGGAAGCTGCTACCAGTCTGTAAGACACTGGAGGCAGCCTCTCCACCCCGGGACAGCAGGGTGCCCAGAGCTCTGTGCTGCAGGCTCCTGGGGCAGGCTGGCTCACATGCTGAGGCTGCTGAGTGGCTCTCCTGCTCCCTCAGCAAGAACAAGCAGTGCTGCCTGCATGGGACAAGCTCCCTTCAGACAAGTATTCTCAAAGAACGCTGCTTTGGAAGAACAGAATATGCTCTTCTATTCCAAGGGTATATATCCTGTCTATTTTTAAGCAGAAACAGGGGGGAAAGTGTGTCTCATTAGCCTGGACAACATCTACACAATCCCATTCAAACAATTATGTCTAGAATAGATGGTGTTTTGCAAGAGTTGCCATAAATATCTGGAGCTTTTGTCACTTTCCCCTCATGTTCTCTCAAGGATGATCTGCAAGTTTTTAACGAGTCACATCATTTTTAGCTATATGCAGACTCTGGAACCTTTACAAAAGGTCTTCTGAAACCCCTAAATCCTAATTGCTCCCAATCCTGAGAAACAAAGTGGACTGAAGGGTGATGGCAGGGGAAAATCCCAAACAGTAGTGTCATAGGAAAAAAGAAAGTTATTACAACAAACTCCTTGAAGAACAAAAAGTCACTGTAAAAGCAGTGACTGATCAGTGTAATATGAGCTAAAAAAATAAACTATTCCAGCTGCTTCTGTATTAGTGCCACAGGTAATCTACCTCAACAGGAAACACGCATGCTCAGCACATACATTAAGAATGTAATTGACGAGGATTAATTGCTAATCAGTTATAATCCACTTCAGGGCTTCAAATGCCAAGCAGTACAATCCCCAAGAAGTATTCTCCTCATACCCTTGGTGACACTGGGACCTGCAGGGGATTGCAGGAGGATTAATCCTAATGCACCTAAAAGGTGAAGGCAAACTAAGGCACAGGAGAAAGGAGGTGAATAGCAAGCTGTTGAGCAAACAAGTGGGTCCTGGTTGAACTAGGAAGCAAAAGGGCACCACATCAAGAGACAAACACCTGGACAATGGACCAGCAAAGCCATTTGGCCTTGTGAGAGCTGCAGATGGGAGAGAACACAGGGACCACTAACTTCGCACTTCCTTCCAGCACAGATGCCAGAGTCTACAAGTGTTGCCATTTTCATTGATAAAAAAAGAGGTGGGATCATGGGAATTCATACAATTGTCATCTACAACAGTCCACAGAGGACAACTGTGAATTCCTACCAGTTTTCCCTTATTTCCCAAGTGGCTGAAAACACAACAAAGAACAGCTTCATGAGGTATGTCTGATTTGGGATTTTTTAAGACAAAAAATTGCTATTAAAAAGACAAGTCTTACAAGGCAGAAAGTTAAACTGCACGTTCAGAAAAGCTGTAATTGCACAGCACTCCCATATCTGTAAGGTTTAGACAATCCATGCTGCCTTCACTCACTCTCCTAATAAAGGGACATTGTGATGCTCCCACTAATTACACTGCTGTTCTGCCAAGAGCCCCTCAGCTGACACACACAGCTGTCAACAGGACTGTGCATTGAAGGGTCTCCCATCCCCATCTCTAGACAAGGTGTGAGAACTTCACAGTGAATGTAAAACAGGAACTTGAAGCCAGTCAGTCTTATGACTAAAATGGAACCCACTCTCAAGGACTGTGTTTTAAATCACCACAAAATCTCACCAGGATATTCTGGCACTAAGTTCAACAGCAGAAGGAGTTCTACATTTGCTGGACACTCCAATTCACAACTACATTTTAGTTCACACTGGCTGCAGCTGAGTAAATGAGCATCATGCTTTGAATATACAGTGCTAGAAGAGAGGTGGAAAGAAAAACTACCATGCCTTTCCAGGTGGTGCTTAACACTGGGGATGCAAAAATTTAGCACTGACACTAACAGACCAGAAAAACTGAAAATTTAGTACTGACACTGACTCTTTGCTCTGTCTTCTCATCCTTAAAGCCTACAAAGCAACAATGAACAGTAAGGTCATTAGTATTGCCAGTGTTTCCATTTATGCACTAGTACAATCCACAGTAGATCACAAGGGAATTCTGAACTGAGTATCAGCTCTGGCATCACTGTCTATAGAAGACCTCAGGCTGAAAAAAAGTTCTGCAATTACTCATTTTGTTGGTGAATCACATAATTTTCCCCTGAGATGAGTTCCTTAGAAAATGATACACCTAAACACACCGGAAGACAGATTTAGACCATAAATCCTTTTGCATCAGTACTGCTGCTACAGCTCCTGAAAGACTGCAACTCCTTCAGGTCCATGGGCAGTGCTCTACAGTTGTAATCACTAGTAAAACCACTGGATTCTCATCATTACCACCTCAATTTTTTAAAACATAAAGAGTTAAGTTAAAAGCTCAATAATGGGCTGATTCAGTAAGATTATGATGAAGTAGTCCATCATCTCATCTCATCTCCTCTACTCTATGTAAAACACATCAGCCTAGCCAGTAATGGCAGATAAGGACTTACTTTGTACTTCCCTTTAATCATAATTTTCAAAAAAGGTCATACGTTTCTTAATTAACATCAGTCTTTTCCAACAGTCTTTAGGTTCCTATAGAGGGAAATTAAAAACTGTCTTGGTTAAATAAAGTACTTTGAGCCTAGAAAACTTCTGTCAATATTCTTTCCCTTCTCTATCTTGATTATGCCTAAATCAGAATGTCCATTTACTGTCAGCAGCACAGGACCCCTCCCCAGTAACTCACCTTCCCACAGGCTCGGCAGTGGTGTCGCCTCTTTGTGAAGGTGAACTTGGCCTGGCAGTTCATGCAGTTGGGTGCCTCTGAGTCAGGGACCCACAAGGGCTGTTTCCATGACAGAGCTGGAGGTGTTTTATATGATTTGGTGCTTTCAGATGTTTGATTTCCTCCAGCTTCAGAGCTGCTTTCCCCAGGGTCAGAATTATTAACAACATTTACACTGGTGTCTGAGAGGGGAGCTTCTGGGGTAACAGAATCAGATTCCTGGTTTTCTCTTTCAAGTTCATTTGTTCTATTCAGTTGTTTCTGATCAGCAGCTCCTTGGGAAAGGTCAAGCAACTGCTTTGGTTTTGCACCTTTAATACAAACATCAGAAGCCAGAGCTCCACTGCCACTCTCAGTCATGCCCTGACTATGAGACATGCTGACTTCTGCTGCAGCTTCCACTTCATTGTCAGGAATAGATGCTTTAAGGTCACTACTAATGCTCGTTATCTCCTCCAGTTTTGTTTGCATAAGTTCTTCATTGACCCCCATCAAATCCAGGTTGTTCAGATCTGTTAAATTCCCTCCATCTGCACCAGCTTCCATCAAGTTACCATCACTGTCTGAAGACTTCAATACACTGGACTGCAAACTTTGTCCATACAAGAAATCATCAAGCTCAGCATCGCTTATTAGAATATCACTTTTAACAACATTCTCAACAGTAAAGTCAGCCATAACAGAGCTCATGCTCTCGTCATAAAAAGTGTCTACACCAACACCATATGGTTCAGCTCTGAGGTCTAGAAAACCAGAAGCAAAAGCTTTGATTTGCTGAGAATCACCATCATCAATTACATTCTCAGTATTGTACTTCTCACCACCCCTACTTTCTTCGGCAATACTTTCACTGATTTCAGCTAAATCTTCTTGCTCATGGCAGCTATTATTTTCACAGGATTCCTTGCTGGGAAGATGAGTTTTAGACTCTCCAGCATGAACAGTTACAGTATCACTAATAACCTCCACCACTGCATTTTGAGGTAGAGGATTAACCTTTTCTTGTGCTACAACTAAAGAACCACCCAAGGACACAGGAATGGAAAGACAAGACAGAGATGTCTGGACATCTTCAGCTGACACACACGAACCAGAAACACTGTTTAGTATCTCACTGCTATTAAGTTCTTCACTATCTAAATTCTCTTCTGTGCCTTTCTTTTCCAATTCTACTTCAGCTACTATTTGACATGAGGAGTCTGGTAAGACACAATCCCCAGTTAATGTTGCATTGCTGTTGTGCAATGGATGCCTCTTTGGCATATCTGAAGGCATGGAATCAGCATCACTCCCATTGTCTGCATCTACATTTCCTATGGCATTTTCTCCACACACTTCTTTGCTTGCTGCAGAGAATGCACTGTCGTCTTGGGGTTCAAAAGGCAGTTTTTCACAGGCTTTCTCATCTTTGGGACTTTGTGCATTCAAACTCTGTGGTGTTACAGCAACACATTCAGTATCCAGGGCAGCAGTTTGTCCAGGGTGGTCAAGTACTTCACTGCACTTTACAGGTTCTGTCCTGTGTTGGTCATCACACAGGCCTAGGACTGTTCCTGCAGCACAACTCTCTGACTTTAAAGCGAAATTATTACTTTGCTCTGTTGTGAGATGCCCTGAATCTTGTAACACCAAGTCCCCATCACTCTGTTTTGTGCTAGCAGCACCACTGCAGCCTGGTGATGTCACACAAAGAGGAATGGGGATACAAGACACACCACAGCCAGCGGGCCCTTCACTGCACTGGAAGTCATCCGGCTGCAGCTTCTGAGTTCCTTCAGGAGCAGCCACTGACTGGATTAAATTTGCTGTGTCATTGACAAGATCACAAACAGGTATGCTACACCTCCCCAGGTTCAAAGACTGAATTTCATTTAGGGGACCACGGTCCACAGTGGACAAAAGGTCAGGTCCAGCAACAGCCTTCTCTTTGGGTGGTGAGCAACTGAGCACATCACTTGTCTCTGCAGAGGCATAGAGAGAACTCTCCTCTGGGGCAGGACATCTGGCAGGATCCTCTGGCAGCTCTGGTGTGGGGTGTGCACGCTCTAAGCAATCCGGGGCTGAAGAAAGCTTTGAGTCATATGGATTTTGAGGTGTTCTGAAGCACTCACATTCATCTATTTTAAGCAAGAAAAGATCAAAAGCAAAGTTTATAAGACTCCTCTCTTTCCACAGTGTACTCCCTCTCAATCCCATCTACTCATCAATACAAGCTTTTACTTAGCAGATGCTACTTTCAAACTCCATGGTAACAGTCATTTGACCATGTACTTCCACGAAAAAGGCAGTGCAGAAACCAACCTGTATTCTGCTCAAATTCATCAAGCAGTTTGTCCAAGTCACAGACGGCAGCTTTAAAGTAACTGTCCATTCTAGTCGCAGTTCTAGTGAAGCCTTAGCCTTCTTAAACCTACAGAGAAAAACACAGCACTTAATTCAATGCATTTTTTGTTTACAAAGCCCAAGTGTTCATATTAGAGAGCAGCTCATATGAGGTATTTTCTTATTTTTCTTAGTACTTTGTTCTCTCTCCATGTAAACAAACCTTACACACAAACAGAGCTGCAGCCTCCAAGTATTTCAGGTATGCTCAGTGTACTCAGCACTATGAACAATACACCCCCAAATCATCTCAAATCGCAAAATTGAGGCTACTTATATAAAAAAACGCATCTGAAAGCATCTGCTATGGCATTACAATGTCAGTGAGTTTAAAACCAGAAGGAATATTAGGATCACTTGGTCACTCAGAATTGCTTTCCAACTGCACATCTTTTTCAATGGCTGAACACCCATACAGTGGAACTACCTATCAAAAATCACTATTTACAGTTCCTTAGAGCAAACTGAAGGGACTGAGATCCATTTAGTCTAATGTCTGTAAACTACACCTGCGGAGAGCTGTTGAGTTTTCCTTCTGCTTTTATCAGTGCACTCAGCCTCTGCACTGACTTTAACACCCTACCCCAATGCAGCTGTTCTCACCACTTAGCAATATCCAAACATTCCTCTAAAATCCTAGAGCCCAAACAAATACTTAAAATCCTCTCACACCACTCATGCCACCCTGCAGCTACAGATCTAGATTCAGTGTCTTACTTCCTCCTCTAAGCTCTAAGGTTTCCCCTCACAGAATAGCTCAGATCAGGAGCTTTAACCTATGTTAATATGTAACTGTTCACCACCTGTGATGCAATTATTTACCACATTATGATGCATAGACAAGAACGCTTTAGGGCAATGTGCAGTTCAAACAGAGGCTTGCAAAAGCACAAGAAAGATGAAATAAATACGCAGTAATGCAGTACTTTGTGTCCACATGTAAGCCCAAAATGAACAACCTGAATATATCACTGCTTTGATATCCGTGGCCATTAGTCAGAGCCGAGGTCTTCAGGCTGCACTCTAATACAAGTCGCTGACAGTTGTCTGGAGGGCTCAAAGAGCAGCAAGCACAGACTCGGTGCCCCTTCTCCTCGCCCATCTGAATACAGATCTCTCCTGTAACAATCACGACCTCCGGGGCGAGGGGGATGTAACAACATGAACTGGAAGTTATTTCAATTAAGAACCTTACACGATTAACAGCTTTTGGTGATTCACTGAGAGGCATCAAAGTACAGATCCCATCCCTAAAGCACGTATCTGTGGACAGTCAATAGTCAGATAGACCACATAAACAAGAAATATTGAAGGGTTACAAGAAAACCAGGCACCAGAAGATGCGTAATGTTAATTTGTGTTCTCTGTAGGTATTTATTATACAATCTCACCAGATAGTACAGATATCAATAACAACAGAAGCTTATAAAAAACAAAAACCTTCCCTATTTAAAAAAAAATACAGAGGCAAGTAATTATTCCATCTACCTTTGTAATTTATTTTAAAAGCCCTAGAGAATATTCATTGTGCTGAATTCTTGAGACACAACAAAATCTGATTTAAGCATAAGGGCATTATTAGACTACCACACTATCTATTATTAATTATAATGCTAATTAGAAGTGTGTATTGGTGCTGCACAGCATTGGCCCACTAAACTCTCCAAAAAACAGAACTCAATGAAAAGAACTACAGAAATAAAATCATATGCCAATATTTACATCTATGTAATACAGATTAACTCATTTCTACAGAGAGCTCAGGAAACTATCATATCTCAGTCTACTGACCTGGCAATGTTGCTCTGTTTAGTTAAATCTATTTTTTAAGTAAAATCGTTATTTGACTTACTAAAGTATTTTGAATACCTAACCTAGCCTTGAAAAACTAGCATATATATTATTCCCACTTTCATTACTCTTTCCTCAAAATTTTCATAGGTTTTCATCTTTTCTACAATAGGCCTACAAGAAAAAACTGAAACCCACAACAAAATCAAAACCCCCAAAACAGGGCAGATCAGCACTAATCCCTTGTCCCTCTTGCACCTCTCTGTCCTGACTTCATGTACCTGCATCACCAAAGAATTGTAAAAGCCTTCTAGTTTCTCATGTTTCAAATCCTCTTTCAGCAAGAAGAACAAGTTTTATTTTGTGCTGCCTGGATTTGTCTGCAGCCTGTCCCAATGTTTACATTAATGGATTAGAAGCTATGAGAAAGCTCTGGTGACACGTTTTTATTAAATGGCTGCTTGCTTCCCTAAGTGAAGAGTCTGGAGAAACCAAGTGCTTCAGCAAACTGCATTTGTTCTGAGCATATTCTTTTAAGACTTATACTTGTAACAAAAGAATTATATTATACTGTAACTATCAGAAACCAGGAACACCACTCCTGCACACGTTTTTTAGGTAAGCACAACTGTTGTTTTCTGAACAGGTTTTTTAAAGCTCTAAACGCAGTCACTAGACACTCTCTAAACTGGTTCACAGACTAGTATTTTTTTTTAATAAACTTAATGCTTATAATTTTATCTGAAGCAGTAAGACCCTAATAGTGCAATGAGATATACAACTTAAGGCTCTCACCAACTCCATCTTATATTTTTTTTTTAACTTTTAAATGATATTTAAATCACTGTCTGTTAAAGACTGTACGCTTTCAGATAAAGATAAATATTTATGTAGGAGGACACCTGAAGATAAAATAGCAGTCCATCTCAAAATGGGAAAATAATAATCAAAGCACAAAAGGTACTACAAAAAAGTGCACACTGGACATGTCACTTCTCCAGACACACCTTTGTTGTGTCTCTAAACAGGCTCATCTTAGACCTCCAACAAATGGTCTGCCACACTCCCCACACAGCACCATACAGACCTAAGAAAAAGAGGCAATAGTTCTACCACATTAAAATTGTTAACTATTAACTGCGGAATGCAAATTCTGAGATCTCGATGACTGCACTGACCGCAAGTGTGACAGGGCACTTAAAAACACTTCAGAGACCTCAACACTTCTTTTATATCCTTTATAAATTACTTATCCCTTCTAATGTAACAGGCAATAACATATTCCAGAGTTCAAAATCAACATTCCACTGGGGATTTCTCAACACACTCTTATTTAAAGGAGAAGATAACACAAAGCTGCTGGGCCAACTTACAGGATGGATTGCCAGGTATGTTTTTCCAGATACACTCTGTAAATGGAGGTAGTTAGCAGTTTTCAGTGGTGAAAACTTGCAAAACAATTCAAAGTCTGAAGACAAGCTACCTGTTGATGTCTAAGAACCCCTGAAAACTACTCTCTGTAGTGATCACACATACAGGCACCACCAGACCTGCAGTTTGTTACAGCTAATCCCCACTGCAGAGGCTAGGCTTGCTTTTACACAAAACATACTGAAACAGCCCAGCCTGGGATTTAGAGGCAAAGGAACACACAAGCACGGGCACACGGGTCTCCCCTCCAGAGAGATGACCACAGGCGCCACTTTAATTCTGATCACCACAACTGCAGTCCTTTTGCTCGCTGCACAGTTATGTTGTTTCAGCTCCATCACAGTGTTTAATCATTATATTTAGCCTGAGCAGAAAGCTGGACTAAGGATTGTAAGAGGATTGAAATGGTTTTTTCCACCTTACCACCCCAGTAACTACCACAAGCAGAACAAAACCTCCAATATAAACACAACCACTAAGTTCACAGTGAAATGCTCATGGACTACAGCGTGCCCCTTCTCCCACACTAAGGGTGATGCCATGATGATTTTTGCCTTTTTTTTTAATATACCTTTTATATATTCTCAGTACCCTTAACATTCATACTTGTAATTCTTCAAGCCTAATATTTTAACATAATCCTGGTATTCTACTAGGCCAAAAGACCAAACATCATAAAAGCCTCACAGTTAGAAGCCAGAAAACCTTACATTGTCTTGAGAAACCAAGAACCTCTCTAAAACACATCCTGTAAACTAAGATTAGACCCATCTAAGAAAAAATACTTTAAAATAAAAAAAATCACACTATTCATTTAAACTTCTAATTGAAACATCTTTTTTAAATATACTAATGTACAAAATCTATAAAATTGTATACACCATCTAGCATATGTACGCTTTTTGGCATATTCCACTTTGACAAATTGTTACACAATCAAAATCCTTCTTAAATATCAAAATAAAAACCCTTTTATCCCTTACCCTATCTAACGCTCAATTTTAAGACCAAGGAAAAGGCATCAGGGGTACTGAAGCAATTTAACACCAACTTTTCCCTTCTCAGCCCCCTCCCATGCCCCAACACCACACACCCACACACAGGCCTGAGGCCCTACAGAGAAAAAATTTAAGGGAACAGGTGCCCACAGCACTCATCAGCTACCAACCTGATAGAGAAGTTCAGAACAACCAAACAAACACTGTGTGAAAAAATTAAATAAAAACAAAAATGACTCTTGCTGAGCAAAACAACTTATTGTCTAAACCAAAAGCCGAGGTGGCTGCTGCCACAGCAAGTTTAGGAGCTGAATCACAGGGTGACAACAAAAGCTGCAGAAGTTTGCAGACATATAAGGACAAGCTCACAGGACACACCACAACAAACTGTCTTGTCTGAAGAATGCCATTCTGTTAGGTAAACGTGACATTAGCATCCTCACAGCTCTATCCCACATCACCTTCAGCTTCTGAGGATTTTCATTCCTTCATCCACCCATAAAACCTTACTCCTCTAAACTGAGAACAGCATTGCTCACACCATCCAGAGAATCACAGAATCACTGAATTATTAGGATTAGAAAGGACCTCTGGAGCTCATCCAGCCCCAACCCCAGCCCAGGCAGGGTCCCCTGGAGCAGTGACACAGGAACGTGTCCAGCTGGGCTTGGGATGTCTCCAGACAGGGACACTCCAGGCCCTCCCTGGGCAGCTGTTCCAGGGCTCTGCCCCTCCATGGACAGAAGTTCTTCCTCCTGCTGGGCTGGAACTTGCTGTGCTTTATTTGATGGCCATTGCTCCTCATCCTGGCACTGGCACCACTGAACAGAGCCTGGCCCCATCCACTGGCATCCCTTGGAGACGTTTGTATGGGTTGATGGGATCCTCTCAGAGCCTTCCCTTCTCCAGCCTGACCAGGGCCAGCTCCTGCAGTCCCTGCCCAGCACAGAGATGCTGCAGAACCCAAACCATCTCTGTGGCCTCCCCTAGACCCTCTCCAGCATTCTTCTCTTTCTTCTGCCATGAAGCCCAGAACTGGACACACCAAGCTGAAGCCAGAAAAGTGACCAGTTCTGCCTCCCAGCAGTGTCCAGCACATCAGTGGTACCAGCAGCCAGTCCCGGTGGGGAGGAACCAGCTGGCTGCCCGGGACAGCCACAACCCACACACACTGACAGCCCCGTGACACCACCGGCTCCGTCAGCATTTGTCACTTAGTGACAGGAAACGTGTACAGAGAATGGGATTACACCAAGCCTGGCAGATCACTCCTCAGCGGAAACCACTGTTCCCTCAAAGTCCCATTTCCTCTGATTTGCATTATTAACGAGCTGAGGTTCAGTTCATATCAGACCACCTCGGCCGCAGAGCATTGACAGCCCCTGGCTCTGGCACTCAGCTGGACCCTCTGTTGTACTCCCCAAAAGGTGTTAATGACCAGGTCTCTGCCATTACTACTCGTATTTAAACACAGACTCAAAATGTTTTACACTCTGTTAATGCCTCTAAGTGTACAGTGTAAAGACTGTTCATTACACTCTATGTACCATACATGTATTCTTTAAAACCTATAAAATAATCTCATATATTTTACTTTATATACCATATATAATCTCCATATACCCTATATAATAATCTTTGTATATAAACTATACGTACTGTATATAAAAACAAACGGAACAGCAGTAAACAATAGTAACACTAACACCCCCAAACCTCCAGGGGCAAATAACCCACCCAGTTAGCCTCAGTCAGAGGTCAGACTCCCACAGCCACGTCGCCTCGACCTCACCCGGCCGGTTCGGNCATCACTGCCGCTCCACCAGC
This sequence comes from Illadopsis cleaveri, assembly GCA_013399915.1. Taxonomy (NCBI): domain Eukaryota; kingdom Metazoa; phylum Chordata; class Aves; order Passeriformes; family Timaliidae; genus Illadopsis; species Illadopsis cleaveri. The sequence continues at coordinate 130,729 of VXBB01003593.1, read as the reverse complement.
CCCCCTCGGGCCCTGCTCCCTCCTCTTCTGGTGACATCACACCCACACAGGGACATCACTGCCACTCCATCAGCCCTGCCAGTGCAGACCCCTGTCTGTGTCTGTTCTCATGACGTCACACCCACAAACAGTGATGTCACTCTTACTCCGTCACTGGATGCTGTGGGCTCAGGGAAGGGCCTGGGCAGCCAACAGACCCTTTTCCAGTGGAACTGACAAACACTGCCCCTCTTGCCCCAAGGACCACCACTGCACCCGTACTGTGACATCAGCCGCACAGTGACACCATCGCAGCACAGTTTCTGCTGTTTCAACAAGAAGTTTCTTTTTTATCAAGCCACACTATCCCCACACATGGCTACAGTGAGAGCTCGCGCAGCCCCTCAGCCATCCCCCAGTGCTGAGGGCCAAGAGCGTGACCTTCGGAGCCCTGCAGCTGGGGCTGTTCCTGTGAGGGGCAGGGCCGGAGCACAGCTTGGGGTGAGGAGGCGATGGCTGTCAGCGTAAGGGGCATCCGTGGGGCTCTGGGCTCCGAGGTGACACCTTCCTGCCGTGTCCCCCTTGTCCTGCCCCAGCCCGGCCTCCCTGGCCTCAGCCGCCCGGGCCAGCATGTAGCTGACCTTGCGCTGGTGCGCCAGGGCCTCCTCCTTGTCGTTCACCTGCACGGCCAACAGAAAGAGAGCAGGCCATGGTCAGCTCGGGGGTGTTAACTCAGCAAACACACACGCACTGGACATTTGAACCAAATACTGACCACATCTATCAACATCNGGCCACACCCGCGCATGACGCCACCGAGACCGCGCCCATCCGCACCCTGCGCGTGCGCTTCCCGCCACAGCCGACATGGGCCGCAGCCCGGGGAGGGGGCGGGGCCACATGTCTGACGGACAGCTCGAGGGGGCGTGGCACAGGAAAATACGCCGAGTGGTTTTTGTGATTGACAGCGCAGAAGGGCGGAGTCGCCGGTGGGACTGACCCCGGGAGGGGCGGGGCCTGCGCGAGGGGGCAGAGCCGCCCGTANCTGGGGCTGTTCCTGTGAGGGGCAGGGCAGGAGCACAGCTTGGGGTGAGGAGGCGATGGCTGTCAGCGTAAGGGGCATCCGTGGGGCTCTGGGCTCCGAGGTGACACCTTCCTGCCGTGTCCCCCTTGTCCTGCCCCAGCCCGGCCTCCCTGGCCTCAGCCGCCCGGGCCAGCATGTAGCTGACCTTGCGCTGGTGCGCCAGGGCCTCCTCCTTGTCGTTCACCTGCACGGCCAACAGAAAGAGAGCAGGCCATGGTCAGCTCGGGGGTGTTAACTCAGCAAACACACACGCACTGGACATTTGAACCAAATACTGACCACATCTATCAACATCCTCAGGATTTCGTGGGCATTGTCCAGCTCCTCGACCTTCCTGCAGTCTCCATCTGATGAGAGCAGGCTGGACAGCTTCCGCCCCAGGTTGTTCTTGTTCCCCTGTAACTTGACACGCTCTAAGAAAAACAGAAGTTCGTCAACTGCAGAATTGCTCAGGAAGGGAAAAATTACTTTGGGATAGAACAGGCACTTGTAAACCTGGATCTGAATGATCTCATCAAAAAGGGCAATATGAGCTGCAGCTTCTCCCACTGCATGGTACACGGCCCGTTCCCACCATGCAGCACTGCTCCTGCTGTCATATAAAGGCTACATAGACCTTACACATGGGCAAACTGAGTATTCTTCTCACTCCATGAAAAATATACTTTTGATGCTCTAGTTAAACAATAATTCACAGTGATTTGTTAACAGTAAGTAGCCTAAAAAACCCAAAGATTCTCTGACATAGGCCACTTACAAGTTTGTAAGACTTCCAGAAATAGTAAAACACATTAAAATTATGGCACATATGTGCCAGGTAATGGAGCCTGAAAGTAATGATGTCAGTATAGGGGAAACAGCTAGTCAAGGTTATGTTGTTGTAGTGCTACACTCCAGGAGGGCCCAAGGAATCTGGGAGACACACCACACTTCTAAGACTGGCAGCTCCTGGCCAATGGTCAAAACAAATATATTGTGCCATTCCTAAAGTCTGCAGTGGTGTTGACCATGACATAAGTACTTAAAGATTTCTCTTTATCCTTTTTTTTTTGAAAGAATAAAAAATTTTTAAAATTATTCCTACTTCACAGATTAGAATTCTTCCTCTTTGACATAGGGCTTTGTAATTCTGCATTAGCGTAAGAACACTAATAAGCACTAATATTGATACACATGCATAACAAAAAGCTGGAATGTTTAAGGAAGAACAGAAAAAAAAATCTATTTAGTACTCCAGTAAATCATGGAGTGGCCTGGGTTAGAAGAGACCTTAAAGCTCATCTTGTTCCACACTGTTCACTAGACCAGGTTGCTAAATACCCCATTTGGAGCCAAAAAAGCTCCAACTATACTTTTTTTTTTGCATTTCTCCTCCTTCCCCAACTGTTCCATAGAGCTCATTTGAAAAACCTCAAACAGAGAAGTTGCTGGTAGCACTTAAAACAGCCAGATGTCAGCTTTTCTAATTTGCTGTCCAAAACCCTCGGTCAGCAGCTGAGCCACCAGCAGACATTTAACACAGGGAGAGCAGCTCCTGCTCCCTACTCTGCCAGCCAGCCCCCAGACACACAGACAGCCCAGCTACCAGTGCCTCGCAGACGTCTCCAGTTTGCAAATTTGGTTTCCTTCTTCATGTTTATCACTTCTGCCAGCCTCAGGGCCTGGTCCTTCCTCTGCATCAGTTGCTGCTCAAATGCAATTCTGAAGGCATCTGCCATGATATACGCTTCATCCTTACTCTTCTTCAGATCTTCAATCTGGTTTTAATTCAGGGAAAATTCAAAGCATATTAGGTAATTTGGAAGCAAAAGCAGATTTAAAATTAATATTAAGACATAGACAGCTTGCAAGTAAATATAATCAAGGAAGTAGCAGGAACCAAAGGGTTTTCCTGACATGGAAAGAAACATATTTTGAAATGTGGATTAAAATCCTTATTCTTTATTGTCTGCACATATTCACACCCCCAGACACCTACACAATCGTCTCTGTGTATTTATCTCTGCACATGTACAAGAGCTCAAGGAGGGGAATAATGTCCCATCACAGCTGGGCCAGGAGAAGGAGCAAGAGATTGGAATCCATATCAGGGATCATAATGGACAGGCCAGCACCTATTTTCAAAACCAGTTAGTCAACTAGAAGTTCTGCAGCAGGACCACAAGGACGGTTACCACATTTGCAGAGTCAACACAAGTGAGAAAAATTCTAAATCCACACAATTTCACTAAATAGGAAAAAATTAGGCTCTTGGAATTCACATCATTGATTTCAGTGAGAGGTAAATGGGTATTTTCCAGCAAGATCAGCTTGCTGACCTGGCTGGGTGAGCGGGCTGTGGGTGCTGATGCCAACACAAGGGAGAGGTGAAATGCACTGCCAGGAAGGAGGGAAAAGGTTCAGTGCCAGTCCACATGCACAGTGTGTACATTCATGGAGGGCATACACCTAGGGTGTGTTCTCTCTTTTCAGATTAAAAAATATGGGCGGAAGGAAAAAAAAAGAAAAAATTAATTTTTTTTAACTAGTAAAGCTGAGTAGATATAATTACAATTTTTTCTACCAGCCAAAATAATGGCATTACAAGCATCGCACACAAACTCTACATTATTTCTGAGATGGATTGTGGTTGTGAGACACCTGAGTTTGTGTTAGCTGTGGTTGAGTGTTTCTGGCTTTGTTTGAATTGGTGCAGGTGCCTCCTTGTCCTCACCCAGCCAGGCCCTGTTACCTCTTGCTTAAGATGAAGGAGTTGCTTCCGAGAGAGAGCTGCCACTTTGGCACAGGGACAAGGCTGCCCTCCAGCAGGACTGCAGGTGCAGGCTCCGAGCACTGCCAGCTGAAAACCCAAAACAAACCACAGGTCGGAATCTGCTCACAGAGGTGCCAGCAAAAAAAACACCCTGGAACCACACAGGGAGCACCAGTCATTGGGAGCAGGTGCAGGAGGTAGAGGTGAAGGCTTCTGACTCACAATGAGGGGGGTGTTTTCAGGCAAAACCTGACAGATGGGTGTGCCACACCCTGCAGCCCTCACTGGGATATTACTGTGCTCAGTAAAGCACGAGGAAGCAGGGTTTAAGTGCTGGAAGAAGAAAAATAAGCATCACAGCTTGTGAAAAATAGCCTGATGCCTTCTTCTGTCAAATTAAGGGGCATGTAATAAGCAATGAATTTTCTGTATGTATTTTGAATACAAACCTATCTCTGAAGCAGCCACTTGGCAATACTTACTTCAAGACCTGTAAAATCAGTAATGTTACTTTTGTTCAATGACATGTTCTCCTGAAAAACTTTCTGTTGTTTCACATCTAACATTGCAAGGAATTCCAAGCACTGCTGGTTCAGGACTACAAAATAAAACAAAGAAAGATATTACAAAAATCTGCTGCTCTGATTTCTTAATTTCTGAGTTCAACTACACCCGAATGAAGCAGTTTTATTGTTCAAGCATCAGCTTGGGAACAAGATGAAAGTGTAGAAGTAGTAACTCATATCCCAGTTGCTTCTCCTTCTGTGCTCTCCCAGAAGTAATGACCCACTTAGACAGAGACCACTTCCTGTATTGCTCTGCCTAAGGACTGAGTGCTCATCTCTTTGCACGCTTAAAAGTCAGGCAGCCTCTCATTGAGAACAGCACAACATTGGGGAAGTAATGATTTAAGTCAGCCCTTTTAAAGCTATTTGGAAGGCAAAAATAAAGGAAAGGGACTTAAGTCCTCTGATCCAGTGGCTGCCCTGGCTGCTTTCCAGTTTAATTTCCAAGCTTCGGCATATCCACTAGGATCAGCTGCCAGGGACAAGACACTGATCCCCACAGGTAGCTTCCATCCCAGCTAAATCTTGAATTATTCCTGAAAAACAGTGTATTCAGAGGAATAGCTGTTGCTGGCTTACTTGCATTTTCACCTTTAAGTGTTTTAACTTCTTCTGTTCTCAGTTTCAATGCATCCTTAAGAGCTGCATTTTCACTGTATATCCTGTAGAAGTTAGAAAATGGCTTTATTATACTTTTAAAAAACGTTTTTAAGTGGGTACTCAATAATTTAAAAAATAACCTGTTAAAACATGGTATCTAATCTTTCTGCAAATTAAAATTAGGATTATTTAAAAGATGGAATAAAGAAAATCAAAAGTGAAAGGAGTTGAGTACTAGACATAAATTAAAAAAAATCATTCACATGTAAGTAGACAGTGCCCACAGCTTTAACAACAGAAGAGTTTAAGTGCCACATTTCCATTAGAAATGCAAAGAAATCGGTAATTATGAACCTCTGAAACACTTGCTAGAAATTTCCTACTTCCCTGAAGGAACAAAACTGTTCCTTCATATTAGAGGTGTGACAGCTCTGGTCTGTAAACTTCCTGTAGTCTGAATCCTGTTTTCAAGAACAGCTGTGCCTTCAGGTGTTGCAACGTGAGAACACACAATATGCACTGATAATGCATTTTTCCTTGAAGTATTTCCCTCTTGAACAGAACAGTAGCACTCTGACATCCTAAATGTCAAAGCAATACAATTTATTTGGTGCATCTCTGCAGCTGTCAGTAAATGCAGCCTGCTCTAAATTATTTCACTCAGAAGAAACCAAAAGAAAATGCACATTCTTCTTGTTCTGCTGCCTCAGATGTCAGAAAACTATCACAAAAATATTAAATGTTTTGCAAAGCAGGCTGAGCCCCTGGCTGTTAGTTTTCTGAAGCTATGTCTGTATCTTTCATCACTCAACACCAGTTTTGTGGCTCCAAATAGCACAGCTACACTTCCAACCTACTCAGTCTGGAAAGCCAGAGAGCTTTTCAAAAGCCATCCCTTGACAAATATATCTATGGAATAGTTTGTAAACTTTTGGCTTATTCTTTGAATCAAAGTTGAAATATATATTTAAATAAAAACATATGCTGAATTGTAAAAACAACAGCAATAATAGTAACAAATAATGACAACTCCTCTGATGGGTAGATTTTAGAAATACAATTTCTACATGTAAATGAGTGAATCTGCTGGTCCCATTTCTCAAGGTCTGTTATCTATTATTAGTTTAGTGCACATTCTTCTTACCCAACCACATCTGCTGTCCACCCAGAGTGACTCTTATTTAACAAAGAGCCTCTTGATCAGCCTCTCTCTAGCACCGCATTTTACCTGTACTCATGCCCAGACCCACAGTGCAAGACAATAAAGAAATGATTAACCAGGAAATTATATTTCCACATGCATGCATATACCATTACTTTCCCTGCCTCATCTACAGTTAAGGTAAATAAGGATAATCAGTCCTAAGCTGGCTAACGTCATATGATGAAAAAAACTCAGCCTAGCGAAGCCAGTCTGCCAACACCTAAAAAAAAAAAAAAATCAGGACAATATATCTAGAAGTTTTAATTGAAAAATACAAATATGACTAGTGTGAAAAACCAAAATCTTCCAGAATTTGGAAGGGAATTGGGGAAATACAAAACCCGCAGAGAACCTGAGGAAGCAAGTTTGGAATACAAAACAGATGACAGAGAGCACTCAGTGCAATTTAAAAAAAAAATCAAACAAAAACCCCAGTGATACACAGTGTAAGTCTAATACCTGTCGTATTTTTCTGTCCAGGTGTCTTCTATGTTTTTAAATCTGTCCTGATCAAATTCAATTTCCCATTGCAAAATATTTATTTCCTGTGGAAACAAAACAAACTTGCAGCAGCTCATTACAGGGTTCGCATCAGAAGGATGCCAGGGGTGCTGGGTTTGGCAGAGATCTCAGTGACCAGTGACAACTTGTGACACTGCTAATAGTAAATTTGGTACCAGACACCAAAGTTTCTGCACCACTGGTCTACGGACTCCAGTCTCCGTTACAGAACTAATGCTTCCAGAGGCCTCCAACAAAGACAAACCCACACTATTGCATCTCCCTGTCCCACTCCTATTATGTGGAACAGAAAAACAGTAGGAGGAACAAAGCAAAAATCTCAGTTTAACAAGGGAGCTCAACACCACCCTCCTCCTCTTTCGCACCTTTCCTACTAAAACTGGACACCCATTTCTCAGAGTCCTTGGGAAGCCTCAGCTGAATCCCTGAGGAGTTGTGCAGCTCACTCTGAGCAACTGAAACCCACAACAAACATCAGCTGAAAGTATAGGAAGAACTCTGGCAATTTTCCGGTATTATTTGTACACACTATAGAATGAAAAGGTCTAGATCAAATGGAGTGATAAATTATTTTTTCCCTTTCTACTAAAAAGGAACAGAAATTCATTTTACAAAACCCCTGGAATTAATGTCAGGTATGCACTGATTTAAATAAACAGTCTGATAACCCCTCTTTAATAGCCATGAGCTTCTCTGTGTGAAGGAAACACCCACACTTACCTTCTCTAGAGTCCTCTTTTCTTCCTCAGTTTTCTGAAGCATTGCCTTTGTGTGGCTTGTGGCTTTATCAAATATTGCCTGCAAAATTAACAACCAACCAAACCAAAACCCAAAATATAACTCTGTCTAATACTGTGATTGAGTTAATATTCAGTTTCACACCTAGAGACATTCACATTCATAGCTAAACAGCAATGTGCAGAGTGACAAACACCAGCAACTTGCTTGTGAGCCCCAGAGGGTTCTGAAGTCTGACTTGCATAAGAAACTTGGGCTTCAATCCCATAACCTCTGCTACTGACAGTGCAGCGTCATTTAACTTGAGATCATGTCTTCTTCAGGGCTCATGCGGGAAATCACATCTTAAAAAACTGGGTTACAACAGACCAAAGCTCTGATCCAGGCCTAACTTGCTACAAATATGTGATGGTAGAAACTACACAACTAGAAATGGGTTATGTAAGCAGGCTAAATCCCAGGAACTGATTTCAGCAGAATTTGTTATGAAAGAGAATAAAAATACTACAAATGGTGAACAAAAGAATGACCTGACATTTAAGGCATACTGTCCTCTAGGGCAACAGATGGAGCAGCCAGCTCAAAATACTCATGCTTTGCAGCAGGATTCCAAGCACTGGCAAAATCTTCAATATAAGGGACTGGAAAAAGGCCTTAATTTTATGTTGAGTACATAAATCCTCAATGATCGTCAAAGATAAAATTATGACAATTGCTACAACAGTAAAGTCTTCTTAAGTAACACACTAGTTTCAGTAAATTGTAGAGGCAAGTCTGTAGACACCTGCAGACTCAATGATTTAAATTGCAACCCTGGAAAGGCCTTAAGGTTTTTGAGGTTTTGATGAGGAGTAGCAGAAGATTTCCTCTGTTTACCTTGTTACTGCCAAGTACCAAGTGATTTCTGAATAGCTCCTACCATGCTCTGCAGGATCCTTAGGGCTTCATCTTTTCCCTCAAGCTGTCTTTGAGACGCTTCAAGCTCAACTTTCAAAATTTCAAGTTCCTGAAGTAAAACAAAGTAGATACACTGAGTAAAAGCCAAGGTAATCCTGTTAAGATTCGACTGTAAAACCAATGTAAATTTGCCCTCCTCAAAAAACAAACCTCTGTTTCACCCATATGATGCCTTTTCATGGGCTCTCCTGGGGTTAAAGAACACAGTGCAGACGGAATGTGGTTTTTTACAGTTGAAGTCAGCTGGCTGTGATGCCAACATCTCAACACATTTAACCACAGTAACACCAAAATGTACTCTTAACTACCTTTCAACAGAAATGCAGACTAAAAATCCAAAGATTGCTGACACTACAGATTTTCAAGCCCTAAAGCTTAATAAAACATAAACATCTACCAGAAAAGTACAATACCTTCAATATTCTGTACATCTTTAAAAATGCTTTCTCTGCCCCCTCAAAAAAAACCCACAAACAAACTCCCCCAGAATATAAAGTCCACCTCACACTACGATTTCCTGACATAAAATTTAATTTAAGCTTCCAACTCCCGCTTTAATTTCAAGAGCCTGGGTCCATCCAAGGCTCTCAGCATGCCAAGACCCTCTTGCTACATTGAAAGGAAATGCAGATTTGGAGAGCAGCACCCTGGGTACTGTTACCAACCTCCAGAGCTTCCCGAAGTTGTTGCTTTAGTTCTTCATTTGACACTTCAGTATTAGATTCTGTAGGATTAATAGAGGATATTAAATGATAAGATACTGTAATATTTACAGAAAATACAAAAGTGAGGATTTTACCCTGAAAACAGATAACATACAAAGGTGAAATTTCATCTTTGTGTTGTGGGTTTTTTCTTGTGGAGCTCATAAACAGATTTAAGAATCAATACAAACTTCAAACATACTGCTTCACAGTTAAAGAAGTGAAATGGGGGGAAAATGTCTGTTATAAAGAGACATAAAGTGAAGGCAAACATTTTATAACTTCCTTTACAATAAAGCAAACAAAACTGCCATTTGATTAGAAAAAATAAACTTTTAAGGTTTTCTGATTGTAACCTTTCAACATCCACACTCAAAACAACAGCTAGCACTATTTAGAAGTAGGGGCAATTTTCAAGAGACTGAGATAGCTCAGCTAACTTTGGAAAGGATAATGGGGAATTGTTTAGAGGAGAGAAATAAGCAAGTTACACAGAAATATCTCTGTCAAAATATTAATAATTGACAGGAAAGCAGCTGGACTGTAATGAACAGCACTGCCTACACTTGATTGTTTTTACAGCAGCACTGCCTTCACAAAAAAGGAAGATAAATGCCAATGCAGGTTCTAAAAACAACTTCCTAACCCCTAAAGTAAGCAAATTCATTAATTTCAACTAAAGAGCAAATAATATTTTGAATATTTAGCTCCAAGCTTTATGTACTATCTCCAGAAAGACTTCAATTTACTTAAAGCATGAATCCAAGCAGTGTCATTTCATAGACATGTCTATACCAATGTAGGTACACCCACCACAGGATGTTTTCTGCTAAATGTCTCTTTCAAATGCAAAATTAAACATTTTAAAACTGAACATTTTACACTAAGAATGGTCACTGCCTTGACCACTGAGAAGCAATTCTGTTGCTCATGTTCTGGGAGGATGGTGGAGGATCCCAGCAGGCACTGAACCCTTCAGGGATTTTGACAAGTGGCTTGATTTAAACTTGATGACACGTAGTGAAGCATCTGAATGGCTCACTTTCACTAATTTTCTTATGGTGAATAATTAACTCCCAAATTACTCTTACCACAGCTATTCTGTCGTGTGGAACTAGAGGCAGGTTTTTTGAGTGATCCGTCGTAAAAGCTGTTTCGTTTTGGACCAGGAAGAGCTGCAGCATCGGTTTCTTCTGCTACCTTTGCTGACAAGGGAGAATTACAAGTCTTTCCCGATCCCTTCCTAGATCTAATTGAATAGGAATTTTGTAAGTTTTCTCCTTCATAAACACCTCCCGGTCTTCTCCCAAGTCCGTTTCCCAAGTCTCCACATGTCATGTCATCCTCTTCTGCTTCCTCCATCTTCTCCTCCTGTTTTTTGTTCGAGTTTTTGGTTGGCTTGGGGTTTTTTTCCTGACTGACGGCCCCTCACCTGCCGGTGAACAGCGCCTCCCGCAAGGCCAGATTTTATCTGGAAAAACAGGAAAGCTCCGTGTTTACAGCAGCAGGGCGAGACCCGAGCGGGAAATGCGAGGCTGCGGGAGCGCGGCCGCTCCGCCGGGGCTGCCAAAATCGCCGCTCCCGCCCGCAGTGAGACCCTAGCCCAGGGCAGTGCCTCGGGGACACCCCAGGGCCCCCTCGGCCCCGTCCGAGCCCCCGACCCACCTGCGCGCCCGCACCCGGTGGTGCCGGTCCCCGCCCGGGGGGGGAGGGGC
>VXBB01003593.1:97299-116526 GCA_013399915.1 Illadopsis cleaveri | reverse complement strand
CCCCCCCCCCCCCCGCCCCGCCTTTCACGGGGGTATTGCGGGTGGCTGTGTAAATTCCGCCCAGCGCAGCGTGTGACAGTAACAGAGCCGAGGCCGCTGCTCTGTCACGGACATGGTGCGAGCGTCAGACAGAACTTTGTCAGAGAAGCTCCCGGTGAGTCACAAGGTGCAGGAGGGACCCCCAAAACCTCCCGTAGTCCCGCAAACCGCCTCACACCCTCCGGCTCTCCAAACCCCTCAGGGATGGGTCTGGGTGCAGCTGGGTCCGGTCCCAGCCCCAGAGCTGGTCAGTGGCTCGTGTGGACAGGATTGTACAGATGCCACTGAACCTCTCACAGCCTGGTCCTGCAGGATTGAGGGTGCCAAACCAGATATATCTATACAAATTTATTTGATAATGATTAGACAAAGAGGTCCTAATCAGAATTATTCACTACGCAGTACAGGCACTATAACCACTGCTATAGTGCACTGTGGAGTGATAGCTGAAATGTGAATATGCTTATTTGAACACCGGAAATACAAAGTAAAGGCTGGCCTCAATGATCTTGGAGCTTTTTTCCAGCCTTAATGAATCTGTGATTCTTAACCTTGAGGTAATTGTGTTAAAGCCAACAAAAACAATTGCAGAATAGAGATTGACATTACTCACCCAGGCCATGTGCATTTGGCTCAGCCTCAAGCAGTGACCTTGAGATCACATCATTCCCACTGCAGGAGGAATCCCCACACTCCCCAGGAAGGGAAATGTCAGGAGACACTGCTGTTAAAATTCAGGACGTTGCTTTTCTAGTCTGAAGTGCTGCCCTGTCAGTCAGATGTGCTCAGGCTCTGCCAGCTCAGCAGCTCTGGAGAAGTTCTCAGTGGTGGCACTTGGTTGTTCCTTTCTCCTGGGATTTTACCAGCTCTGCTACAGTTTCAGCTCCCTCTGAGGGTGTTGAACTTTGGGATGGAGGAGTCAGGCTGGTTTCAGCATTATTCACCCCAAAAGCAGCGTGACCCCCTCCTGCATTTCCTGCTGGGGCCTTTGCAAACAGGGCCTTGCTGGAGTTGTTTGAGCCCATTCCAGTCAGAGCCTCCTGCTGTACCTTGTTCTCAATGTCCTGTCTGCCAGCACTCTGCTGTGTTGGTTTAGAGTTTCTCAGCCCTTTTGGGGGATGCTGTGTCTCTTCTGTGACTCATACGTTCACTGAGGGGCATGGGCACCCAGCCTCTTACCCCCATACTGAAGGGCTGCCAGAGGACCCCTGTGGTGTTATTTGGGGGTGAGTCTGCTGCCCTGTCCCAGGGGAGTGTTCCTCAAATCCAGAATTAAATCCTGGTGCTGTTGCCAGCACTGTTCCTTGTCCTGGCATGGGCTCTGTTTCAGCCCAAGCTGCCCAGAGCAGCAAACACTCCCTGATTTTACTGTCCTCCCTCAATAACTGTCCTCTGCCATCTGTTTCTAATTTATATGCACAAATGGTTGCATTGTAAATACTTTTAAAAAGTAGGGGGGGGGAAAGTGTCACATGCTGTAAACTACACAGAGACAGTGTGAACATTACCATCATATAAAAGTGGTCTGAGTAAGCTGATGCTGCTTTTTCATTCTTTTTTGATTCTTTAGGTTGGATGTGTGTTTGTGGAGTTCTCAACTTGTTCTGATTTGCCAGTTTGCTGCAAAATACTCCTGGCACAATGATGCAGCTTGTTTTTTCATAGAGAAGAATCACGGGACCCCAGAGCAGATGTAGTTGGAAGGACCATAAAACCATCCAGTGCCACCCCCTGCCATGGCAGGGACACCTTCCACTATCCCAGGCTGCTCCCAGCCCCAGTGTTCAACCTGGCCTTGGGCACTGCCAGGCACGGGGCAGTGTACACTTGATAAAAGTCTCCCATTTTCCAGAGACAGCTGTTCCCAGCTGAGGGAAGGGGACTGCTGCATTCCTACCCAAACATGTGTGTTTCTGCAGGTGGCAGAGTGGCTGTCCCCTCCCTTTGGTGACTTCTTTGGGAGCACCAGCATCGCCCCCTGTGCGGTGCCAGTGAAGCCGCTGAGGGGCGGCCCTGGCAGAGGCCCTCGGCAGAAGCAGAGAGCCCTGAGCCCTGTGGCAGAGAACAGCAGGGCCACAGCTCCTCCCAGGAAAAGAGCCAAGCCCTGTGCTGTGGATCTGCCCTGTGCCAAGCCCAGGAGGAGCCGGAGCCAGGCCCAGGAGGAGCTGCCGTGGGTGGAGAGATACAGACCCGAAACCCAGGTGAGAGCTGAGCTCCTTCAGTGCCAGTGTAGCAGGGACATCACAGGGACATGTTGTGCTGCTGTCCATAACCTGCACCAGCCAGGCTCTCACCATACCCTGTTTGGTAAAGCACAAGGGTTCTGGGTCATTGATTCCCTGTGAATGTTGCTTGATTCACTGCAAGCCAGCGCATAAAGCCAGTGCATAAAGCCAGATTCCAAGGAGCTCTTTGTCTGTAGGAGACACACGTTCCCCCAGGCTTCCTGAGCAGGAAAAGCTGCTCAGGAGATATTGTTTCCTGTCAGTCCACTTGTAAACTCTTGAACCTGTTACTGAATTCCAGACACATCCAATATTCCAAGCGCTGGGGAAACCCAGCTTTGTGGGATTTGCCAAATTCCAAAAACCTTTGCAGTATTAGAGTAAAAAAAGTAAAAAGGACTTGGTCCAGCAATAGCTATGAAGTATCCTGACAAAAGATTGTAGTGTTACTACTTAAAGAATAATAAATATCTCACTCTTTCCTGACTACAAGGAATGGAAAACTGATTGTTTGAAGAAACAGGATGAGATGACCATCCTTAACTGTGGCATTGCTTCTGCAGAGCACACACGTAACTGTAACACACACACCCAACATGTCTGTTGATATTTTACCCAGCATTTATTCTATTCTTTAATTTCATCATTAGAAACCAAGAGTTTAGTATATAACTTTCACAAATTTATACTTGTTTCAGAATGACCTTGCTGTGCAAAAGAAGAAGATTGAGGAAGTTGAAACCTGGTTAAAAATGCACATATTTCAGAGGCAGCCAAAGCAGGTAAACTTGCTAAAATCAGCAACTGGAGGCATTAAACCATACAAACAAGCTGGATGCAATTTCAGATTCAGAGAAAAACCTGAACTGAGGGAGATAATGGTTGTGTATCCTCTGCATTCTAAGAAATACTCTAAGAATATACGTTAGAGCTGATACATTTATTTTGGACTTATGCTCCTAAGAGATGGATTCTGATTTTGCTCAGAAATACTGTTTTCTGGCATCCAGTCACAAACCACAACTCTTTAGTATGTGCTTGAAGCTGCATTTTATCTCTGCCACGGCAATTTTTAAGTCTCATGACAAATTTCCAGTTGTACTGAGCTGGTGTAAGGATGGTGAGGATGCTTTTAATTTTGATTGATAAGAGGCATTCTTAGACACAAATTGCCAGCCTTGCCTAGTGTTTTCCAGAGCTGGTCTCCAAGTCTGTTGTGTTGGCAGTCACATGCAGTTTATTTACCAGAGGCATTAGGAACAGAGCAAGGCTCTCAGAGTCCTGGTCTGGTTTTCTCTGAGTGCTCAGCAGGTAAATTAACAGCACAAAATATGTGACTGGGGTTTCACTGGGAGAGAAGAGCATTACCAACTAAAACTATAGAGAAATTCAACCAGTATTCATCCTTAGCCAACTGTCAGTCCTTATTTATCACTTTTGTGATTATGTTTTGTATCTCTTTGTCAGAGTGGCTCTATCTTGCTGCTGACTGGCCCTCCTGGCTGTGGAAAAACTGCAACTCTGCAAATTCTAGCCAGAGATCTTGGCCTTCAGGTGCAAGAATGGACCAATCCACTCTCTTCAGACTTCACAAAGGAAGACTTGAGAAGTATGTTTGGCCATGGTAAGTATGTTGGGGGTTTTTCTTTTTATCTTTTTTTCCCCCTTCCAGTTACCTTCATGGGTTTTCAATCTCGTATTTTTGCTTCATTTCTGTCTGTCACACATGAAATCAGATCCACATCCATGTTAGTCCATTGCTGAGTGTTTAATGAGAATCTTTCTGTTGTTTTTATCTGGAAAGGAATTTAGGTTTTTTTACAGCGTTCAGTCCAAAATAATTGACAATTCAAATCAATATAGAGAGCTCTGTAATAGCTTGGATAAAATTTGAACCAAATAAATGAAAACAGGTTAGTGTCTTTGTCTGGGTCTTCAGTTGAATTACACTACTTTAAAAAATATTCTATGTCTGTCACGTGTTTGCTAAAGGGCTTGTTCAGTGCTGCTGTCAGAAAATAGCATGGGTGGGTATTAGTTCATATGGGTATTTATATTTTACTTGGCATAATATAGAATACATATTTTTAATTAGTTTTCTTTTTCAGACTCAAATTTTCATACGTTTCCGAGTCAGGCCCAAGCAGCTCTCTTTCAAGATTTTCTATTAAGAGCAAATAAGTATAACAAACTTCAGATGCTTGGGGAGTCCTCAGAAAATGATAAAAAGCTTATTCTTATTGAAGTAAGTGAAAACTCATGAAATGTTGTGTTTAAAACAGTCCCTTTTGTTGTAATATTGACCTGCTGACTAGCTTCAGATACTGGATTGGTGTTTCCCAAAGTTAGTCTGCTTTACTGCAGATGAGATCTTCATTAATTTTTTTGTGTCTCTACAGCAGTGTAGGGCCACATTCTACCTGTAGTTAGTTATGCCACAGAAGCCAGTAGTCTGGTTTGAGCACAGAAATACATAACAGAATATCAAAAAGTAAAGCAAACAATACTGAGAAGTCATTCCCATGTTTCTGGATGATTCATTTCTAGAAATATATATGCATTATTTATTTATTATTATTTTATAATACATGTTTATATTATTTTATAATAGATATGTTTCTAGAAATATATATATAAACAGGACAAGTGGAAAACACACCACTATTCCTGTTCTTTAATGATGCAGGAGAATGTAGGGGGCACCTGAGAATGAACACAAGCAGGAATAGTTGAAATTTAGCACTTTCTCCCTGGTTTTACTCAGGTGGTGTTGTTTAGGGCACATGTGAACTGAGGGTTTGTGGGCAGGTACAGAACAAGGCTTTATTTGTACTTGTGTAGAAGTGTGTTTCAATAGCAATTTCTTTCTGAACTTTTCAATTCTTTTCCTGAGAGAAATCTTAGAAATAGGTAGTCAGATTGTCAGTAAACTTTCAAGACCAAAACAGACAGAAATTCTGGCAGGGTAATGTGATGTACTGTAGAATTTAGGAAGCAGATCTCATGAGACTTGTCTTTATACAGTCACCTTCTTGTGCAGTCACACCTCACATGGGTATCTTGCCCTCTACCCCAAGGGAGCAGCTTCCTGGAGTGTTTGTCCTCCGGGTAAAACTCTTGTTCACAGGCAGTGTGATCACCCAAGGCTGTGTCTTAGCAAACTGAGACAGCAAGAAAACGTTTCTTTGTAGATGATCGTTTTCCGTAATGAGACATACTTTGCTTTGGGTTTGTTTCCCCCTGCCACTCCTCTGACTGTCTCCACTGTCAGATGTGTTTAAATGTGGTTGACAGCAAGCAAACCAGGAGATAAAAATTTGTGGCAATGTAGTGTGCCATGTCAATCAGTCTGTGGAGAAGAGTATTGATATCTGGATGTAATGACAACAGCTCTTTGTTTTGGACAGGACATTCCTAACCAATTCTACAGAGACCCTGGCAGTCTACATGAAATCCTCAGGTCAGTGGCAATAAGTTGTTAATTATGAGCTTTAGCAACTTGCAAAGCTGAAATTTGATGTTCATCACATTTTGTTGTTTTGCAATGCAGGAGTTTCATTCGTACAAGTAGGTGCCCCCTGGTCTTTATAGTCTCAGATAACTTCAGTGGAGACAGCAACCAGGGATCACTATTCCCCGCAGAAATTGTACAGGAGTTGTGTATATTCAATATTAGGTAAGATCTTCTACCTTGTTAAAACATGGTTCAAATAACTGAGAGGTTAGAAACTAATTTTTTTTTTTAATGGAATTCAACAGTTTC
Source organism: Illadopsis cleaveri (assembly GCA_013399915.1). Taxonomy (NCBI): domain Eukaryota; kingdom Metazoa; phylum Chordata; class Aves; order Passeriformes; family Timaliidae; genus Illadopsis; species Illadopsis cleaveri. The sequence continues at coordinate 110,499 of VXBB01003593.1, read as the reverse complement.
AAGCCTGTTGCACCAACAAATATGATGAAAGTTCTTAATCGAATAGCTACAGCAGAAGCCAGTATGGTAAGTTGTCAAAGCTCATAACTTTTGTGCAGTGCTAGGACCATATAAAAATATATTATTTCTGTTACTGTATTTGATCTTTGGTAGCAGAGCGCCACATCTCCCCAAGGAAAAAAACATTTTCCCCTAGGCATGGGAAGGGAGGGAACAAGCTGGAAAGATACCTTGTTTTTAAGATTAATTTCACTTGATCTGTGGTCTGAGTCTACACAGCTGCTTCTGAAAAATCACTGTAGTAATTACAGTAACTATATAAATGAAACAAATAATAGGAAAAGATACAATCTTTCATGTGTTCAGCTGGCCAGAAGAGGTCATGAACCTAAATCCTGTATTATCCCTGAACTGCTTTGATTACAAGCAGGTATCATATTGAGTGACACCTTGCAAAGAGTTATGTGCATTCTTCTCTTTAACATTGTTATATAAATTGTGACAGTATGCTTAAATGGAATAAGTTTTTTAAAGTTCGCAGTATTCCATAGTTTGAGCACGTTGTGGATACTCGTGTCTGTTCATGGCGTGTGTCAGAGGTGGGTTCCCAGAGCCATGTTCAAATACTCCTTTTCCTGCTCTTCTGTTGCTTTGAATGCTGTTTTTCCTTGTAGAACAGAGAGAAGAATTACACCCTTGATAGAACATCTCTGGAGTTGCTTTGCAGAGGTTGTTCAGGTGACATAAGAAGTGCAATAAACAGCCTTCAGTTTTCCTCCATGAAAGGTAAAAATGATGGTTTCGTTAAGTGAAGTGGTATTTCGACCATTTCTGTTGAAAACATGTTCTGTTCACATTTGCAGCACAGGTGGGTGAGTTGCAAAAACATTCTTGACACGCTTCTGTGAGCAGGAATAAACACAGGGTGTGTGGGGGCGTGAGTGGGGCTCAGCTGTTGCAGGCTGGGGTTAAGCCATGCTATGTGTGCATGTACTGATGTAATTTGATAAAGTACCCTCTGTTCTTCCTGGTATCTTTGCTATTTGTGTTTGCTGTTCAAAGTTTCTATGATGCAGCCGTAGTTTGAAAGGGGTACTTTAATTGCTTGGGTTTTCCATTTCCTAAACTGCTTATTATATGATCACCTTACAAGACAGTAGTTGTTAAGGAATTGATGTATGTGAGTTGCATTTTTAAAAGCGGTACTCTGGCATGCATTGTTCACTCTCAGGACTGTGAAATGGTGATATCGTTTACATCAAACTTAGACCTAAGGAGAGACACTCATCAGTTGTCTTCTGCTATACGTGGTAGACCTAGTAATGGTATTGTTTCTGTCACACTTTTTTTTTTCCTCCCTTTTGCTTTGCAAATAGAAAATGTGTTCATGGAATACAAGATTAAAGGTAGTTTCAAGTCCATTTTTTAAGAGGGAGTGCTGTACTTTAAGTTTTAGGGTGTATTGAAATTATCTAGGCAGTGTTAGTTACATTACACAACGCAGAGAGTAAAGTTTCTACATTTAACTTGCAGACGTTGAAGGTCAGTAATTCTGATGATGTCTTCAGGTGTACCAAGCATGGATTGTTCTGTGTGAATCAGAAAAGCAGAGGATTGCTCTCAGTGTGGTGATTATGCCATTAGTATGAGTGAATATTGGATTGATGATATCGGAGAAACGCATGCAGTATCTCACTGCTGGACACATCCTCCAGAAAATCTAAATAATGTTAAAATAATCAGTTTGTGTGTTTTTAATAAGTTACCTTGGAAACATAAAACCATGAGAGTTAGAACAGAGGAGAAGACAAAGGCATATGACTTTAGAGCTTCTTGTGTATGGCCTGTTGGAGTTACGTAGTGAAGTCCCAGCACACTGAACATTCTCCTCTCACTTTTTCTCTAACATTGAGAAGGTGTTTGAACAGAACGTCTTTAGTTGTGCAGGTATTTCAGTGAGGTGAATGACTGGCAGCCAGTGATACTGCACAAGTTTGGGAGACGCCCCATCTCCTTGCTGGTCTCCTGAGCATGCAGCATTTGTTTGTATGTATGTACCGTGTGTTTCTTCATGTGTGTATCTATGTAAGTACAATTGACACATTCACTTCGTAACACTAATAATGGATAAAATAGATCCATGGTAACTGTGGGAGAAAAGAAAAATAAATATCTAAAGGATAATTTATCTCAATAAGGAACATTCAAATGCCACAAACTGAAATTGTGGGTGAAATTTTTCAAGTTTATTAACTTAGAGTAGAAAAAGAGTTTTATTTTATGACGCTCAAAACTTGGTGGAAGGTAGCAGGCAGTTGGAAGAATCACCTACATGAAAGGTTTACTTTGCCGCTTCATATTTCAGGGAGGTTATTGTACAGAAAATGCCAGTGGAAGACAAAATTGATAAGTAAACAGGATGTAACTGAAATAACAGGATGTAACTGAAATACAATTTACATATATATATTTGTACTTGTGCTTTATAAACGTGAAATTCTAAACATGGTCAAGTGGGGAATGCATCAGAACTAGAAGGGATAAGCCTGAATGCTTTTTTCAAAGACAGCTGTTTATTGTTCAAAAAAGTACTTGGTACCTCAGCTGTGGATTAAGAAGTGGAATGAAGGTAATGAATGATGCTAATTTAGGTGACTGGGTTGTGTTCCTAATAAATGAGTTTTCTCATAGTGCTCTCATTTATATAGCCTTTTCTGTTCCTTTTATTAGTACTGTTTGTTCACATAGAACATCAGCAGCAGCAGCATAATAGAAAACTTCTGCAGAATCATGCACTCTGTCTTGATTTTATTTTTGATTTTATTGATAGACTGCTCATTGGAGAAAGAATTTTGGTCAAAGAAGAAGAAGAGCTCCACAATAAAATGTGAGGAAGCAGGAGTATCCAAAGTAAGAAGGAAAAGTAAATGTGATACCTCAGAAGACCAGGAGATACAAGCTATTGGTGGCAGGGATGCATCCATTTTTCTTTTCCATGCTCTGGGGAAAATTATTTATTGCAAAAGTAAGAAAACTTTGACTTATTCTCCCTTTCAGTGGGCAAAGCATGTCAGCTGCTACTAGCTGGAATTGCTAAAGTAAGGCTTCAGATGGCCTTTGTCTGGGATATTTGGTCAGTAGCAACAGCATAAAATCAGTTAAATCAGGGTCTCTAATGCCACTGGCTGCATATTTTGGTAGTAATCCACAATACTGGCTCCAGAAGCAACTGAGGAGAAGTAGTGGGGTGTGGGAATACAAAAATAATTTGATTAGATTTGTTATATGAAGCTTAATGCAACTAATTGTGTGTTGATGACTGTGTAATATTGACTATAATAATTAAGTACCTGTGCCTGTACCGGAGCTTTCTGGGAATGTAAAGTGCTATAATTTAGCTGCTGGTGGAACTGACAGGTGCTAACAACATTGCTGAACATAAAGACTAAAGCCTGTGCAATCCTTTTCAGGAGAAGCAGTGTCAGACGCAGAGTGCCCACAGCTGCCTGCCCACCTGGCTGAACACCACCGGGACACCTTGCTCATTCAGCCTGAGGTACTCCTGCATTGGCTTCACGAGTTCAGCTGGGTCCTGAGTGATTGGTGCAAATTCTTACTCACAAGGGTTTTGATACTGGTCTCAGTTGGTGTGCATTCAGTCTGAGAAATACTCACCTGGAAGGGACCACTGGGGCAAACCAGCTCCTTCTGTCTGGTCATCACTGCACAGACCTTGTGTTCCAGCTCCCTGACCTAGATGCATCACAGCTTTTTATACACAGCATCCTTTTCCTTATCCACCTGTAAAACTCAAACTTTTCTTTTTCCTAACAGGATATTGTGGAAAAATCACATATGTCTGGAAGCATGTTCAATCTATACCTTCACCAGAACTACGTGGACTTTTTTTCTGATATAGATGATGTTGTGAGAGCCAGTGAATATTTGAGCACTGCTGACGTCCTCTGTAGTAACTGGAGTGTAAGTATCATGTTTTTATAGGCACACACTTGTTTTTAAGTACTTTGACATTAAGCCTCTCAACTTTTCACTGTGTTTTTGAAAGTTCACTGCAAACTCATGTCATGTGAGTGACATGAATTGTTAATGAATGCTAAAGTACATCAGCTGCAGAAGAGATTGCAGAGCCAACGTTTTGTTCAGCTTCTGTCAGCATTTTATTATAGTGGATTGTAGTGTTCTTAGGATACTCTACAAAGTTTTTTTGAGTAAATATGTTGTGCTAAGAAGGAATCAAACTGTTTTCTCTTTTCTCAGCTGCTTTCAATACAAGTTTTGCAGTAATCTAAACTTTAAAACGCTGTGCATGTTATGCCACTGCAGTTACTGAGTGTTTTTCAGTGCAAATGAGCTGCCTGAAGCTCACACAGGGCCCCCTTTCTCTCTTAGACACGGCTTGTGATGGAGAGCTACAGTGCCTCCGTGGCTACCCGAGGGGTGATCCACTCCAACACGTCCAGAGCCTTTGCCCAGCAGCAGGGGGGCATGGGATTCCGACCCTTACATAAACCCCAGTGGTTTTTGATCAGTAAAAAGGTAAATCCTTGATTTTTTTTTTTCTTAATGCTTTTTCCCCTAGGGTGTGACTATTAAGTAGTATAGATGAAATTTGATCACAGTGCTAATACCCTGTTTTGTCAAATACCCTATTTTGAGACAATCTGGTTCTATAAAGCACTTGCTAGAAGGACATTTTGCATACTCCTTTAATGTAAAAATAAATTGGAGGCCTCTGACAAAGTCTGATGCCTGTGTCCAAGCTGGCATGTTCCTGGGAGAGTCTTAATCCTAAATTAATAGACAATTGAGTTGAAATACTGTTAAGTATTTCTAGAATTGAGTTTGGTTTTGTGCAGTGAAGCACATTGAACTGTTTTATAAGTGTAAGAAATTTCTGCTGTTACAGTTTATATGTTTATGAGAAATAGCTTGTTCAGGTGATACAGCAGGTCTTGGCATTTTTTACATTTGAGCTAATATGGTGGCAAAAAGCATTGGCCTGGATGGACTGGGAATTCTGTAATCAAGGATTTATTTTTTTTTTTAATGCCCAGTAAAAGGCAAAGTTGAAGGATTCTACCATTTTTATGATTGGTATGTTAACTTTTGTTTATCTGGTCTCATTTTTCAGTAGCTCCCTGTAGCAGGAAGGAAGAAAATCTGTGTGTTATGGTACAGAACATCTACATTCATAATGGTGCCTTTTTCACTTGTGTTTTCCACCCCCCCAAACTCTTACAGTATCGGGAAAATTGCCTTGCTGCAAAATCTCTGTTTTCAAGCTTTTGTTTGCCACCTGAGTGCCTTCAGACAGAGCTGCTGCCTTATCTTGCTGTGTTAGCAAACCCAATGAGAAACCAAGGTAAGATGGATCAAGGTAACTCTTGATCTTGGACTCTTTGCAGTTGAAACGTGCTGACAAATTCCATAAGCCAAAAGGTCAATAGTGTTTATGCTTTGGCTCAGTATAAAACATTCTCCTGCTAAATGTTATGTAGGTGATGCCAAAGATGCTTCCAGTACCACAGCCAAAATTAAAGCTGCCCTGGTAGATTGGTCAAACTTTAGTGATTAAGGTGCTCTCTAGACTTAGGGCCTTTATTACATTTATTATATTTGCTGGAGGATTTGATGAGAAGAGTTTTGAGAAACCTAGTAGGCAATATTGACTTGATCTTCATTGCTTATTGATATCTTTCCAGTAACAGCAGCAGACTTACAACACCTCAAAAAGCCTTTCACAGATAAAAGAGGCAAAATTCAAGTTTGCAGTGCCTTAAAAAACAATTACATCTGAGATGATCCATTAGCAAACATTCATGCAGAAAAATTTACTTATTGTGTTACATAATGCAGAAATTAGTATTTAGAGAGCTGGGTCACTTGTGCTGTTGTTAACTTTTTCTAGTAAAAAGCATCATGTCTTAACATCAGGATGAGTGAATTTTGTAGGCTGTGGAATAATAGCTTTATGTGATAAATACACTGGGGATGAATGTCAGGGATTTCAAATTTTGTATGTAGGCCATCTGTAAATATGTTGTGATAAACTATAACACTTTGGGAAAAAAACCAGTTACATGCACAGTGTTTTGGTATCTAAAATATTTGAAATATATACAAGAATACTCAACTAAGGTCATTGTTTATTTTCTGGTATGTTCAACTGTGTGCATTATGATCTACCTAATATGATACTAATGGTTCTCTGTTCTTAGCTCAGATTGCTTTTATCCAAGATGTGGGGAAGCTGCCACTGAAAAGACATTTTGGGAGGTAAGTTGAACTTCTGTCTGTAGTTAAAAAAGTGAAACTGTGTCATATATGAAGGGGAAGAACCCTTTCATCATGTAAGTCTGTGATGTGACATTCAAAGATAAAGTATTTTTAAAATTTTATTTAATGAGTTACTTAATCTAAAATTAGATATCTGCACTGGTTTAATCTTATAGAAGTTTTGCCTATAAGGCTACTTAGAGTAAACCTTTGCTCAGAATGCATGGTTTTTCATCAGGCTGTAGCTACTGATTGCTGAAAAGCCAGTGGTTTTCCCTGTGCAACTGCAGTGGCCTCCTCACAGGCTGTGTGAGCAGCCTCAGGGGTGACATGGCGTGAGGAACTCTGTTGTGACTCTTGTGAGCTCTCTGAATCAGACTTCATTTACCCCAGTAGAGCCTCAGTTACAGTTCTATAGCTGTGATGGCTCTGGAATTTAAAAAGTGTTTTAATTGGTGTGTTTCCAGCAAAGGATCAAGTTCACAGCTGCAGTGAGACAAACTGGTATCTCCTAACCAGGACATAGTTTGTTGAGGCATCTGACAGAGCATCTCCTACTTGTCCCTGGTGTTGCTGCTGAGTTTAACTGTGAATTTCCAAGCAGCACCCTGTTCCCCAGCTGTGGTATCAAAAGTCATTTGGGGTGTTAGTCAGTGAGGAAGGAGAGTGTCCCTAAGGGGTGTATTTCTTTGTAATCCCCCTGGTCTGTGCCACAAGGTGTGAAGCAGGTTAATTTTAACTTCCTCATCCCTTTTAAGTTTCCCAGCAGCATACCTGTGGATACTGACATTTTGTATCTACATTAATAAGTGTGTGGTGTGTCACAATGTCTGATCTGGGACGTGGCTTCCTGCTGTAAACACTGTCATCTTTTTCCATCTGTTCAGTGTGCAGAAACCGTACTAGAGAGAAATGTCAGTGTCCAGTGTTTGCTTCCCTCAGGGGTCCTGATAGAGAATAAACTGTATTATTGAGCAGTCCCTGAAGTGCCTCTGTCAGAGGGAATGAGGTTCTGTTTGAGCACTGGCAGTGGGAACAGCTGTGTGCCCGTGGTCATTGCCCTGGTGCCTTGCAGGCTGCAGCTGGAAGCTCTGGGTGACAAGGACCCCGGGGTGCCGGAGCTGTTCCACGGGGATGGTGCCGACGGTGACCCCGAGGGGCTCCCCTCCAGCCAGTCCAGCGGGAGTGACCTGCCGGGCAGCCAGCCCCAGCCCATCGCAGCCCAGGCTATCCTGGAGGAGGAGGAATTAAGAATTGAGGAGTATGACAGTGACTGAGAGACTAGGACACACCTTCTGCCATGCCTGTGTGGATCCAGGCGCTGCCAAGGCCTTTGCTGAAGAGTGTGCTCTGCCCAGCACTGCTGCCAAGCCATGGACTGGGGCTGGGAGCCCAGTCCAGATCTGCTGTGAGCACCCAGACAGCTCCTGGCATGCCCCTCACTCTGCAGGGCCAGCCTGAGCCGAGTGCTAAGGTACAAGCCATTTCCTGCCTCTCCTGAGCCATGAAATTGCCTTAAGGCGGCAATAAGAGAGGAATAAATGACTGCAATCCGTTTGAAAGGGACTATAGATTAGCAGTGTCAGTCTTAAATTATTTTTATTTTTACACAATTTAATATAGTTTGCAATTGTGCAGTGTGTTTCCTGAGTACACATTCCTTAAGCTGTCAGCATATGAAGGGTTTACGCAAATTCACACTTTCAAAAAACCTGCTGTTTGGAAGTTTATCCCTTCGGGAAAGAAGAGGCTGAAATTTACACATGAAAAGTCTGATGTCCCATACTGATGATGTAAAGAAAACTTCTACTGTATTAATACTGTTTTGTACTCTGACTTACAGAAGACATAAATAAGATCTTCATGTCTTTATAAGTGGAACTAATGTTGTACCATGAATTATTTTGTATTCCTCTTGGGAAGACATTTTCATAACTCTTAGAGGAAAAAAGGCAGCAATTAAGGAGAAGTTGTACGTTGTAGGAAGTTAAATGTATAATGTGCAATTTTTCTCCTTGACCTGCAGTTGTGCTGGGGGAAACACTGTTCCTGTGTTTGGTAACTGACACATGATCGGGTGCTGTGGTTAGTAACACCACAGCAGTGAGGGGAAAAAAGTCAAACCAAAACAGCTTTGTGTGGTGCATGTTTGCATTTCTGTATTGCTTACGGCCAGTTTAGTGAGAGGAAACACGTGTTTATCCACTCTAACCTTGGATTAATGCTATTAAAGAGTATGGATCTGTCATCTCTGAAGGGACAGATTGTAGTCTTTTCATCTATAGCCATTGCCTAATTTTGAAGGGGGAAATTTCTCGCCTAAGTCTAAAATTCTGTTACGGCTATACTCATTACAGCAAATTATTACAGGTCAGGCTGTTTATGACCATTAACCCTTTTCTTCCTCCCCAGAGTGCTTTGGGTGGGGTTCCTGGGGTGCCTCCAGCACGAATAATAACAAGGCACAAAATACTGATTATTATCTTGCAAGCACACTGCCACCCTCCTTTGTTGTATCTTTTCAGCTTTCTTTACAGTAGCACCAGGTAACTGCAGCTGCTGTGTTGGCCTTTTCCTTGTTAGGGCAGAATTCAACGCTTATCTGGCCAATTCCACCTGGCATTGTGAGCTACAGAGTGCAGAGCTGTTGTGCAAAACCTCTGTCACATGAAAACACCACCTGGGCACACACACAAAAAACCCATTATTCTGCTTGGAGCCCAAATGTTTTGCAGTGCTAATGCTGCCCCATGAAAGCCAGTGCACAATTCACAACCCATCAGGTGAGGCCGAGGTTGGAGCTGGCAGCACAGGCAGGTGCAAGAACGAGTGTCAGTGCAGCCCCCCTGCCATTTTGCCCTCAGCTATGTCCCAGTTACGAGGTGGGGAAAGAAGAGAACTCAGCTTCAGATAGGGGTGAAAGGGACCTGGGGGTGCTGGTCAACAGTGATTGAACATGAGCCAGCAGTGTGCCCAGATGGCCAAGAAGGCCAAGGGCACCTGGCCTGGATCAGGAATAGTGTGGCCAGCAGGATCAGGGCAGCGATTCTTCCCCTGTACTCAGCACTGGTGAGGCCACACCTTGAGTGCTGTGTCCAGTTCTGGGCCCCCCAGTTCAAGATGGACATTCAGGGGCTGGAGCATGTCCAGAGGAAGGGAACAGGTTGGTGAGGGGCCTGGAACACAAGCCCTTTGAAGAACTACTGAGGGAGCTGGAGTTGTTCAGCCTGGAAAAAAGGAGAGTCAGGAGATCTACAACTTCCTAAAAGGTGGTTGAAGCCAGGGTGGGGGTTGGGCTCTTGTCCCAGGCAACCACTGACAGAACAAGAGGACACTGCCTCAAGCTGCAACAGGGGAAGGTCAAGTTGGACATCAGGAAAAAATTCTTCACTGAAGGAGTGACTGAGCACTGGAATGGGCTGCCCAGGGAGGTGGGGGAGTCACCATCCCTGGATGTGTTTAAAAAAAGACTGGATGTGCCACTTGGTGCCATGGTTTAGTTGATGAGGAGGTGTTACATCGTAGGTTGGACTTGATGATCTCAGAGGTCTTTTCCAACCTGGCTCATTCTGTGATTTAGGAGCATCCCCAGAAGAAAGGGTGCATGTGCTTTCTGGGTGTGATCAGAGCTGAAACTGCTCTGGATGCCTTTGAGGAGCCACATGGCTCATGGTGGAACCACCCAGTCTTGTCTCTGTGTGAAGCTGTGACTGGGGGTGGGTTCAGGGCTGGCAGTTCCCACCAGGCTCTCCCTCACAGGGGATCTCGGCCAGGGTTAGGGGCACACAGACATGGATGCAGGTGGCTGAGAGCATCATGGAAAAACAACAGTTAAAACAGAATTTTCCTTCTTCCCCTGATGCCTTTGAGGGCCAATGTCCTGTTGTGATGTCACCTGCTGGTGGAGGGTGACAAACCAAGTGTCTGACTGTGACATCAATGGGGGATGTGTTGTGGTGTCACATACCTGATTGTATTTGGGAACTGGCAGGGCCAGTGTGGCTCCAGCCTGGACTGCTGCCAAGGAAGGCTGTGAGGCCTGGAGAGTTGAGCCAGGCATCTTCTGGAGGTGTGTCCTGGGCTGGGGGCTGCCACTGGGATTTCCCTGCCTGTCCTGGAGCATCACTCCATGTCCCGAGCCCTGCCTGGTCTGGGCAGCCGGCACTGTGGCACTCGCAGCACTGGAGGTGAGCTCCGTGGGGAAATACTCCTCACAGGGTGTCTGTGGGGCAGGCAGCAGGGCTTGGGGAGCAGGGACAGTGTCCTCGAGCGGCCTGGGCCTTTCTTCCTCCCCTCCATGCCCCAGGACAGCCAGTGGCTACAGCATCTCTCCATTCTGCAGTGCATGACATGCTTTGGAAGTGCTACAGAATCACAGAAACGTCAAGGCTGGAGGAGACCGTCAAGATCCCCAAGTCCAGCTGTGGTCCCAGCACCACCTCCAGTGCCAGCAATGGGGAGCCTCCTATCCTTGTATCTCCCCTCGGCCCTGCCGAGCGTGAGCAAGGCCACGCAGACGGAGTGGAACTGCCCTGTGTGCCACAGCGTACAGAGCGACACGGCTGCGGTGCCCTGCGGCCACCAGTGCTGCCTGGGCTGCCTGCTGCGCCATACTGCCACCAGCCCCACGTGCCCACTGTGCGCCAGCCCCGTGCTCAGCGCCCGCTTCTCCGTGCAGGGCCGGAACGACTTCCTGCAATGCATCCTGAGCCCGCCCGGAGCGCCGCTGCGGCCCGCCAGCTGGGCACGGAAGGCTCTGTTCCGCCTGGTCTACACCCAGCCCTCCGACCCCCAGGCAGCGCCGGCCCCGGCTGAGCCAAGGTGCGCGGGCACAGAGGCCGCGGAGCGATTGCCGGCCGACCTGTGGGCAGAGCTGCTGCACGGCCACGAGCATCTGCTGGACCCCGTGCGGCCCTGGCTGCGGCAGAGCCTGGACGCGATCTACGGCCCGCAGTGGTGGGAGGCCCGGCAGGTGGAGAGCATCGCGCTGTCCACCCTGTGCATCTGCGGCCCGGACAGGGACGGGCTGACCCACATGCTGCAGGGCTACCTCGGGGACTACACCGAGGCGCTGATCCACGGCCTGATCCACGTCACCCTGCACCGCTGCAGGGACCCTTGGCTGCAGCGACGCTCCCAGGCGGCTCCCGAGGCGGAGGACGAGAGCCTCGGGGCCAGCGCTGGCCCTTCCTGGCCGGGCGGGACCCCTTCCCCCGGCCTGGCTGCGAACCCCGCATGGCCCGGCCTGGGGGACCAGCCCAGTGAGCCAGAACCCGCTCGTCCCGAGGGTCCTGGCCGCCCCCCGGCCGCGCCCGCTCCCGCGGGGCAGACCCAGCCCTGGGCCGTGCCAGAGCAGCGCCAGTTCCGCGCCGTGCCGCAGCAGGACGCTGCGGTTCCCGGTCCCTCCGCGCCCCGACGGCGCAGGAACCGCCGGCGCCGGGGGCCCCGGCACTCTCAGAGGAGGACGACTCCCATACACCCGCGCCCTTTAAAGTCCAGAAGGAGGAAACCAAGGAGGAAATAAAAGGCTCTTTCCTTGACACAGTCTCTTTCCCTTTCTCCTGGGGGCCTTTCCATCCTGCCCACCGTTGGCCAGGCTCCTACAGCCCCAGGAGATCCTGCGTGAAGCCGTGAGAAGTGACTCCAAAGTGCTGGTGCCGAGAAAGATTCCTATGTCATGTTTTGCCAAATGAACTTCCCATCCACTTTCAGAACCCTTCTGTCAACCCATTGTTGACATCTCTCAATTTTTGTGATGGGAAATCATCAGTACTTTCCAAGCAGGGACCTGGGAATTGTCCAGGAGCCCCTGGAAGGGCAGGAAAACTCAAAGGGCCAAAGATGGTATCCCCAGCTTGCTCCCACAATGAAGCAGCCTCTGCTCAAGTGTGGGGTTTATGGAAGCCCTAGGCAGCTCTCACGTGCTGGAACATGGATTGAGACTGGGAAAAAGGCAGGCAAAGGCTGGCAACAGGAGAATGCTGGGGCTGGGAGGGCCTCTGTGGGGTTTCTTCCCCAGACGGCTCAAAGGGTCATGGAGGAGCAGCTGCAGAAGAGGGAGGTGCTGGGAGGTTCGGCACTGCCTTTCAGCCCCACCAGGCCCCCGGAGATGGCACCCGTGGAGCGGATCCATAACCGGGATGCACCACATCCATCGCCTGGGCTGGCCGGGTGCGGGTCCCGTGTGCCAACACGGACGAGAGAAGGGTCACAAAGCCAAGGGCCAATTCCCATGTCTGTGGGCACCCCCGGCCCGTGCCCATCCCACAGCCCCTCACAGCAACCAGGGCTTCCCTGACCCGCGTCCCACAGCCCCGCGGAGCCGGCAGGACTCTCTGAGAGTCATGCCTTCGGCCACGGTCCATCTGTAGGATCCCAGAACAGTTCCCTGAGGGATTTTTCAAAGGCGATGAATCAGCAGAGAGTTCTGCCCGCTCCGCCAGTGCCCGCGGGCTCACGGGTGTCCGTTCCGAACGGCCGAACTCCCACCCGGCCCTGTCCGGCCAGGGCAGCTCCTCCCGGCCCCGGCCGGGGCTCCTCAGGGCGCCGCACAGGCGGAGTGGCCCCGCACTGCCCTGCCCTCCCTGTGGCCAGGCTGTTCCCTCCCTGTCCCCTCCCTGTCCCCTCGCTGTCCCGGCACTGCCCGGGCCCACCCCGTGTCGCGAGGGGCGCGGACCAGTCGCGACGCCCGGCGCTGATTGGCCGCCGCGCAGACCGGAAGCGGAAGCGGCGGCGGAAGCGGAGAGACGGCGGTGATGGCGGTGGAGCTGGAGGGCGGGCAGTGCCGGCTGCGGCCCTTCTCCTGCGAGCTGGGGCTGCTCTCTCGGCCCGACGGTTCGGCCACCTTCCTGCAGGGGCTGTGGGGCACCGCTCCCCGGGGCTTCCCTTCCCTTCCCTTCCCTT
>VXBB01003593.1:56973-87811 GCA_013399915.1 Illadopsis cleaveri | reverse complement strand
GGGCAGCTGTTCCAGGGCTCTGCCCCTCCATGGACAGAAGTTCTTCCTCCTGCTGGGCTGGAACTTGCTGTGCTTTATTTGATGGCCATTGCTCCTCATCCTGGCACTGGCACCACTGAACAGAGCCTGGCCCCATCCTCTGGCACCCCTTGGAGATGTTTGTATGGATTGATGGGATCCTTCCAGAGCCTTCCCTTCTCCAGCCTGAGCAGGGCCAGCTCCTGCAGTCCCTGCCCAGCACAGAGATGCTCCAGACCCCAAACCATCAGACAACCAAATGATGACATTAGTTGTGCTTTTTTTTAGGGGTTGGAGCTGGATCAGGCCTGAAGCTCGCCCAGAGAACTGCACACACCCACAATTGTACACAAAAATCAGATTTATTATCCAACATGCAACAAGCCAATAATTACACACTGAAGAGAGACACTGAGTATTTATTTCATCTGTGTAAACCTGTGTGCTCAGTGTATTCCACAACTCCAGTGCACAGAGTATCAAACCCCTTCATTGTGTACACATTATATCAAACAAGGCATTGGTGTTCGTTTGCTACAAGTTGCCCAGTTCTCTCATTAATCAGTGTTCTACCTGCTGTTGGGTGACGATTCCCTCGCTGCTCTCACACTAATTAGTGCCAGGCTCAGTCTGTCTCTGGTTTGGCTGGGGGTTCCTGGGGTCGCTGCCAGGCCCTGCCCCTGCTGGGATCACCTGTTCCCAGGGAGCCGATCCCAGCGCAGTGGCTGAGCTGTGCTGAGGAGTTTGTTCCTTACCGTGGGAGTTGTGCCAAATGTCCCTGTGGCCCATCCATCGTGCCCTGCCCGTGTGCAGTGTCAGGGAAATCCCTCTGGCTGGGCGTTGCTGACCTGCCCCAGGCCCCAGACCCCTGAGGCCTGTCCAGCCCTGGCCCCTACCAAGGCACTTCCACCCAGCAGGGATTTGCCTTTCCATGGTCTGGCAACCACTGGCTGCCCAGTTCCAGGGCTTAAATCTCCTTTCTTGAGGCCCAAAGTGCCCAAAGCTCAAATGCCAAAGAAAACCCTTTCCTAGGGGAACTGTGACACACTCCAGCCATGCAGTTCTCCATGCTGGCAGCACTCAGAGCACAAGGAGTACTGCCTGAGGTGGACACAGGCTCTGGGGATGCCTGAGAGTGGCAGCAGAGCAGGCAGAGCCATGTGGCTCTACTCAGCATCCCCACAAGATGCCTGGGCTCTGCAGCCAGCCAGAGAGTTAGAAAAAGGGCTTTCTCTCAGCTAAGCTGCCTGTGACCCGAGGCAAAGGCAATTACAGAGCAGCTGCTCCCACTGTGCCAGTGATTACAGGGCTAATTGAGCTTTCCTGGCTGCAGGCTTGGGCCAGGTGGCCAAGGAGCAGCATTCCCAAAGCACCCCACAGCCAACACAGTCACAGGACGTTCAATCCCAGTGCCTGCTGCCAGCCAGGGGGAACCTGTCCCAGTCACAGAAGATGTAGCACTGCCCTCCCGAGAGCTTTTCAGCAGAGTCCCAAGGGAAAACACAACACAGCTGCCCAGATCCCCCGCTGACACAAACTAATGGCTCTGCCAGCTCCAGGAAGCCTCATTATTTACTCTGACAAGTGGCTCTCTCCAGTCTTTGCTAGCAGGAACAGACTGGCAGGTTCCAAGCCCATTTTGGCCGAAAACCAAGGAGTCCATCCTGCATTTTGTGCCTGCTTTTCCTCCCAGTCTTGCTTTCTGTTGGAGAGGCGGGAGAGGGGCTGTTTTCCTGAGCATTGGTTGGGAAGGGATGAAGGAATGTGAGCATATCTAGGCAAGGCCGAGTGAAACACGACAAAGTATTGAGCAGAGACTGGAGCAAGGAGGGGACAAAAGTGCTGCCAAGGAACAGTACAGGGGGGGCTCTGCCAGGACAGGGACTGGGGAGTTCTTGCCACAAGCTGTTCCACTGGAACCACTCCATTCTGCTCGACCCTTTGGGAGATGGAGGGATGAGAAACATTTCCTGTGGGAGATGTTCCCATTGGATAGGCTGGAGACTTCAGGTGTGAAGTGACTGGCAAGAGAGAGAAGGCCTTGGCTTTGGATTTTGACACTGTCCTGAGCTGTCCTTGAAAGGTTTGTGGCAACTTTCCAGAATTCCCTTGAACCTCTGAACTCCAAAGCTTGGGCACTTCATACTATGTCTTTAGTTGCAGTCATTCCCATGATTACAGGAGAATATTACCTTCCATTCCCTGGAGCTACAGGAAGATTATGACCCACTGACTGGGCACTGCCTTGAGGTCTCTGATGAGAACGTGGCGTGACTTGTGTGTGGTAGGTAATAGCAGGAGAAGCTGACAGAAGGTGCAGACATTGTCACAGGGACAGCTGTACCTCCAGGTGGTTATGGTGGTGTGAGGAGAGGCCAGACTCCACAAGTTGCTGGAGAGAGGCACTTCAGGCCTCCAGGGGCAAGGCCAGAACTCCTCAGCAACTGTCAGTTGTAGCACATAATGCTCAGATAATACCAAGGTAAAGCTGTCAGAAATACTGAGTTAGACGCAGATCTTTAAAAAAACCCCATGTAATAGCAATGGGGAAAAAATAGTTACGGGCTAGCTGTTCCTCTGGGAGGAGACCGAGCAGACAAAGGAAGTACAAGGATTGGAAGAAGAGTCAAGGAATGTGAAAAGTAATTGCAGAGATCTGCAAATGTTGTGCCAGTGCTGTGAGGAGGAAGCAGCCAAGAGCCCTGTGTGTGATCACCACTGGTGGAGCATTAAACCACAGCTGTTCTGGCCATGGTGGTACCAAAATCAGTTGATCAAATCCCTAATAACAATGAAGCATTAAGAACCTGCCTTTCTTTATTTGGCTAGATGCATGAGGGGACCTCTCCTCTGAAATATTGTGCATGTTGAGCACAGAAAAAGCTCCTGTTTAGATTTTATATTTTACAGACATATTCATTTATTTCCCTGGAATAAGCATACATGGGATAGTTATTTCCCCAAAATCATTAACTTATGTTCCCTTCCCTTTGCTTGTGGATTCTTCCATCCTGGGTGTCTCTTGGTGGTCCTAGACCCCAGAGTTACAGCTGAGCACTTGAGGAACTGGTGTTACTTTTCAAACATGGAGTTGAGCTGGCATAACTGCACTGGTGACTCCCCCGTTCCTCTTGGTTAATGTTTGACATGATCCTACAGAATGAGCATTGTGTGGTTCCATAGGACAGTGGGTTTTGAAGAATAACTATTGTATGAGCTCACCAGGTGTGCAAACAGCTCTTCATCAGGCACCAGCAGGATGCACATCACACCTGCTGTCCTGCTGGGGAGCACAGAGGGGCAGGAGCACTGCTGTCCCTGGCAGGCCTGAGGACACCCAGGGGAACGGGCTGAATGCCCAGCAGTGCAGTGTGGGTGCATCTGCTGTGTGTGAGGGCTTTGGCAGCTCCCTGTCACTTCCTGCCATCGTTTAGAAACCGGCTCACCTTTTTCTAGCTGAGAGCAGATTGACAAGGTGACACAGAATATGAACTTCCATTGATGCATTACAGATCAGCCTTGCAAGTTCACTCCACAGACCAGCCTGTTCAGGATCACATGAATCAAGGAGTGGTTCAAGTACAGAGGACAGGCACAGGAGCAAAACCAGCAGGCAGCTTTGGTTCTGGCTTCTTCTTGCCATTACTGTGGGTAGTCTTCCTGGAAAACTCTGGGATCTAGGTGGAAACAAGCTCCACTAGCCAAGGAATGGAGCCTGCAGGTGACAGTGGCAGGACTGCATGCTGGGTGAGATGCAGAGGAGAGAGGATGGCTGGGCAGAGCTGCCTGGGAATCTGGCAGAGCCCAGACACTCCAGCTGAAACTCAGGCTTCTCTGCCCATTGCACTCCCCTGCTCCCATGAAGTCCTGGAACTGTGGTAAGACACAGCTGGTGCAGACAGCAGGAAAGAAATAGCCCACAGAAATTATAACTGCCCTGATAATTCTCTTTCAGAGCTCAGTCAGGTTTCTAGGAGCAAGGAACTCACCACAGTGGACTGATTCTCCTTGATAAAATCATTCCATGGAGTGGCCCTTCAGGTGCTGTCCAGTGGTGTTTCTCCAGGCTGTTCCTGCATCGTGGACATCGCCCACTGGACAGCTGGGAGGACAGCATGCCCTCCTCCTGGAAAAGGCAGCATTAGCCTGGCCTGGCCCCTTTGCATCCACTGCTGAGATGTAGAGGAGCACCAGGAACCTTCACTCCTCAGACTGGACCAGGGTATTTGTCAGAGATGCAGAACAAAGGCTTTCCACAGGGTCTGGGCAGCCTGGCAGAAGCACCACAGAGAGGCAAAGCAGGTGATGCTGGAGCCTTGGTGCTGCTGCCACACCAGCCCCTTCTCCTCCCCAAGGAATCAATGTTGGTACAACACTAATGGCAGCACCTGGCTTTGTGCCCACAGAGGTTTCCTCCATGTCCATTCTTCCTCCTCATCTCCGGTGAGGTTCAGCTCGTCCTCCTGCCATCCCCAGGGGCTCCATGGCCCAGCTGCGCCAGGGCCGCTCTCCAGGTCTGTCACACCAGAGCATGGGCAGTTCCTGCCAGCCCACATGTGCCTCCTGGCTTCCCAGGATGGTGTTGGGACAGAGGACAGTCCCTGCTGGGCACAGGATGGTCCCTGGTGCTGGCAGAGAAGGGGCAGCAGGACAGGGCTCGCTGACAGCACTGCTGTCGTGCTGCCCGCGGCCTCTCCACATGTCTGGACACTGGGGCTCAGCACCACCCTTGTGTGACATGGGAAACCACAGGCTGGGTCACAGGAAGGGGGTTTCCTTTACCTTCAGAAGTCATGGTCCCACCAGGTATCCCCAGACAGCCCCTGCAGCCCTGTCCCAGTGGTGAACTCCGTGTGTAACCCATTGGCTCGAGCCCACCCCAATCCCCTCTGCCTGCTCTGGGTCTAGGCAGCAGAGCAAGTCTGCTCCTCCAGCATCACACCTCCTGTGAGGAGCTCTCCTGCTCCTGCTGTCCCTGCCATGTGCCCCACTCAGGCCACCATGGCTCTGTGGGGACAGCCTAGGGCAGTACTTGCGGCAGCTGCTCCCCATGGCTGGAAGGAGGGCAGCACAACACCCCAAGCTAGCATGGAGGGGCTGTGGCAGTGCTCCTGCCTCCTCCATTGCTCCTGCCAGGCTGCTGGACTGCCCAGGATGGGGGATCCAGCCTGGGAGGAGCAAGGAGCCAGGCTGAGCAGGGATGGCCAGAGAGCCCCGGCTCACAGGGGTCCTGCACACAGGGGCTGAAACTGGCTGGGTGCCATATGTCCCCAAAGCCACTCTGTCACTCCCCTCAGATGGGCAGGAGAGAGGAAATACAACAACAAGCTTGTGGATTGAGATAAGGTCAGAGATTGCTCAGCAAATACTGTCATGGGCAAAACAGACTCATCAGCGTCACAGCCTCCTCTGGGCATCCCTGTGCTCCAGTGTGGGGTCCTCCAGGACTGCAGCTGGGTCTGTGCCCTTCTGTGGACCTCCTCAGGCTGCCGGCAAACCTCAGCTCCAGCAGCTGGGGTACCTCCCCTCCTTCTGCACTGATGTGGGGGTCTGCAGGACTGTGTCTCTCACATGTTCTCACACCTCTCTTCTCTGGCTTCAATAGCCCCTGTTAATTAACTTCTTCATTCTTAACTCTGTTATCCCAAAGGTGCCACCGCCACTGGTGGGCTCAGCCTTGGCCAGCAGTGGCTCTGTCCTGGAGCTGGTGGCTTTGGCCCCCATGGCTTTGGGGGAAGCTTCCAACAGCTTCTCACAGAAGCCACCCCTGCAGCCCCCCTGCTCTCCAAAACTAACCCACAAACCCAGCACAGTACCCAGGTGTGCGCATGTCTGGCCACGCAAACCAGCACAGCCACCCTGGGTGCTCACACAGACACAGCAGTGCCAGCAGCGTGCTTCCATTTCTGGCCTGAGACCACCATGGAAACACATCACAGAGAGGCCTCACTTGGGAAGTGGGGCTAGATGGGGCAGGACAGACAGCACTGACCCATGCAGGGCACTGCTGCACGAGCATCCTGACTGCAGTGCTGACCCTGTGCCCACAGCCTTCTCACTGCCTGGCCCCTTAGTCTCCCCAAACCCCATCAATGCCCAAATTTTCCTGCATTCAGTTCCTCCCCAGGCTTCCTGCAATGAGCCCTCTGCAATCCTGAATGTTCTTCCCCTGTGCCCCACAGTTTGTCCTGTACCCCTGCTGTGACATTGCATCTGTGGGGTGCTAAGGAGAGGGTGGTGTGCCCCAGCCCTGAGGGCTGAGCTCCCCTGGGACTGGGAGGTGCTGGATGGGGGCTCATAGCTCTGGGGGTGTCACTGGGGCTACCTCGAGGCTTTGGACTCTACTGGTCTGTACAGATGAACTTTCCATCACCAAAGTCAGTGTTCCCAGGCTCTGATCTCATCTCTGAGTGGGCCAGGAGTGAAAGTCATATCACTGGACCAGTCACATTGGAATGTGCCCAAGCCAGCTCACCTGAGGCCAGAAAGTTTGATTTCACCCATAAGTTCTCAACTGGGGCATCCCAGGGGTGTTCTCAGCACCCCAGGTAGGTTTTGCCACCCCTCAGACAGTCCTGTCCTGCTGTGGTCTGGGACTTAGGGGCTGTGTCATCCCAAGAGTGCAGGGCTCCTCAGCATTCCTGGCACTCCAAGGGAAAGTTTCTCTTCCTGCTATTTCCGCTTCTCTTGGGAGAGATGGATATGGCCCTGTCACCTGTGGAGCTGCACCCATGGCTGTGAACACTCTGCACTACTGTGAACCCTCAGGTAGTGAAACCATCCCCAGAAGCTTCAGTAGGAAGTCAAAAGAGATACTGTAAAGCAATGTCAAAGCCTTGAGGGAAATACTTCAGACTTGTCACCCATTTACTTGTGATCCAGGACAGGGAGGGACAAAGAACAGAAAAAATGTGAGCCCACAAAAACTGCAGCCTATAACCACAGCACCTTCTGCATCAGCACCAAGGTTGAAAGTGACATCTCTTGTTGTTAACAGGTTCCATGTGCTGACCATTATGATGAAGAGGACCAGAATCATTCAAGCATGTAGCAGAGTGGAGGAGGGTGAAGGTGTTCCCTGTCTGCAGCCTCATCCTATGGAAGCACAAGCAGAGTGCCTGGAGCTGGTCCTGAAGGGCCCCTGCAAGCAAAACCTTGAGCACAGAGGCATCAAACACGGCCAGAGAGCCCTGACACATCTGCATGAGAAGCTCCCAGAGGGGCTGGCTGACCCTTTGAAAGTTCTGGTTTTCTGCTATGAAACGTGAAGGGATTTCCTCCTTCACAAGATCTTAGCTATACTTCTTCAGAGTTTTCCAGGTCCTTAATCCTTTCCAGGTCCTTAATCCCAGTCATTCCAGAGGTATCATCTGGATCGCAGGACATGGAGCTGAGTGGATCCACAGGCTCTGCTCATGAATGGGAGAGCTCCCAGAGGTTTCACCCTTCATGGACCTAGCTTGGCATGTCAGCAGCCACCAGCTGTAACTTTCCAACTAGTTCTGAAATGTTTCCCAGGACAGAAGGCTTTCACAGGTCAGCTGTGACAGGATCCAAACGTGAGTGATGATGAATGCTGTTTGGAGACAAAATGTCCCGTAACTCTTTGAGTTATTGTTCCCCACGCTTATGGAACTGTAACTACTCAGAGGGAAAAAAACTATGTGCTCAGCTCCACCCCACACAGGCCCAAATCTCACATTTCGTAGGTCAGCATGGACTTCAGATGTGTCTTCCTAGTGGGTACCAGCACTCACACCCAGGATAAACCAGGGCTTTATTTCTTTTTAATTAAGCATCTGCTTCCTGTGTGGATTGCTTTGAAAACATCACCCAGGGCCACATGGGAAGGGAGATGTGATGCAAGTTGCCCAGGGAAGCTGCATGAATCAGCAACTGATGCAAAGCCTTTTTCTGAGCACTGTTTAATGTTACATTAATTTCAGATGTCAGGCCCCAACCTCTTTTTTTTTTTTTTTTTTTTTCTCTTTNTCGCGCCCCCCCTCTTTTTTTTTTTTTTTTTTTTTTTGTCAATTTCAGTGACCACAGGGTAGTACTGTTTGTGAAAGGTGCCAAACTTAGTTCTCACGTCAGCAGAAGAGAAAAATAGCCCTATTTTCTGTGGCCGAGCTGTTTTGGGAGAACAGTTCCTGGAAAAGGGGCAGAGAGAGCCGGCCAGGCAGTGTAGGACTCAGTGCAGAAGTGCTGCGAGGGACCGGAGGGGCGAAGGCAGGGAGGCACAAACCGGAGCCGATCGATGCCTCTCCGCGAGCAAGTCGGCGTGTGCTGCCCAGCGCTGTGCTAAATGCGGCGCTGCGGCGGTGGCAGGGCAGGAAGGGCAGGAACACGCCGAGCAGGGCACCTTCGCGGCAAGGGCAGGTGCCAGGGCAGGAAGGAAGAGCTGACACTGGGGATGTGGGTTCCCGTGTCCGCGGGATGGCGGTCACGCAGGGCCGGGCAGTGTCCGTCTATCCGTGTCCTTGGGCACACCCGAGGGCCGAGCGCCGGGAGCAGGAGGCCCGCGCGGGGCTTGGGGGGAACGCGGCTCTGCACAGCCGGGGGACAGAGCGGGAAACCCAAATAACACCTGACCTTGCCCGCTCCCACCAGCCCTGCCCAGGGGAGCCCAAGGGCAGAGAGGCAGCTGGGAACACAAACTGGGGACACAGAGCAAGGGACACTCCGTCCACAGCTGCTCCGGAGAGACTCAGCCCCGTACTCCAGGGGTGACATCTGTCAATAGAGGGCAACCCCTGCACACCCGTAGGACAATCAACAAGGGTACAGGACAAGCCGTGGGGCACCGGGGAAGAACATTCAGGATTGCACAGGGCTCATTGCAGGAAACCCGGGGAGGAACTGAATGCAGGAAAATTCGGGCATNCTGCAGGTAACGGGGATCGCTCGGGATGGGCGCGGCGTTTCTCCGGGCGGAGCGGGTGTCTCCGGGGCTCGCAGCCGGGACGGAACGCGCCGTCGGTCCCGGCCGCGGGAGGTGCTGGTGCCGCCGCTGTCCCGCTCCCACAGGGTATCTCCCGTTCGGGGCGCGGGCTCCGTCTCCCACTCTGTGCGTTGGGGTGATGATTTAGCGGTTTCTGTTCGGTCTTGCCCCAAACGCCGTGGGCTAGCTTCCCTGTCGGTGCGAGGGAGCCATACACCTGTGCCCCGCTCTCCCTAACAACAAAATAAGCGAACAAAAAAAACCTCCCCACAGTTCTCAGCTGAATTCACAGTCAGTGATTTTGGCTTCTTAACCAGAATGGGGGAAATATTGTGAGAGGAGTTTCGCCTGAGCTGGGGGGAGCAGGAGGCAGAGTGACTTTTAACATGTGGATATCAGGAGCATCGGCGTGAGCATCTCCGTCCCCGAAGGTCCCCGCGGAGCCCTGGAGCTCCAGAGGACAGCAGACAGGCAGTGCGTGCTCTCTGGCAGGTATTAGAGGTTTGTACCACTACCCAAAGATTTCAGGTTTGCTCCATTTGTGTGCTTCTCCGAGTACCTGAAACTCACCTGCCAACTCCTGCCCAGGTAACGTGTTCTGGGTGTGTTTGCCGATCTGCAACTCCCAAGCATCATGCATTTTTACTGACAGTCTCACAGCTTCTTGTGGCTCCTTGTTGCAGGTGTGTTTGCTCCATTCCTGGGAAGCTTTCTGGAGTCTCTCCTTCCAGGCAGGTTTGGGTGATACTTCACCTGCTAGTGGGATGTGTGAGACAAGTCTGAGTGGTCTAAAGGGGTTGTAAAATGGGAAACATTAGATCTCCATTAGGCATGGAGTTCTCGTTCCAGAGAAGCAGACTTGCTGGCCCAGGAGATTCAGCAGATTTAGAGAAGGAAATGGCAATCATGCAGGATAGGAAGCCCTCAGTGAACCATTTCCTTCACTTTATCTCTTTCTGTGATTCTCTTCTTGCTCCCATGTGGAGTTCTCTGCAGCAAGGCAGAGAGATAGATGCTGGGAGAGCTGTTGTATGACCTGAGAAAAATCCAAGCTGGAAAAGAAAAGAATTCTGGAAGTCTGGAAGTAGGCAGCATTCATTTCTCCCTGCTTCAATTCCAGCTGACATTGGCTAGAGAGGCGTGTGCTTCATTTCCCCTATCTGTGAATTGACCTGGCCAGATGGATGAGAAACCTCTGGGGCCAGACTGGGTGGGAAGGCCAAGGCAAGAGCATGCCTGAGTGATAGTGAGGTCATGGCAAACCCTCTGCCCAGCCTGTGACCTCTCTGCCTCCCTAGTTCAGACATCAGGAACAGGCAAATGGAACAGGTTTCCATGCATGTTGCTGTGTAATTTATCCTGGGTTTTTCTCCCATAAGGTTTAGTGAATTACCCTCTAAATTCTTGCTGAGCAATCTGCTGTCAAACAGTTGCTTAATGCTCTTCAGTGCTCTGGGCTCTCTCTCTTTGTGGAAAACCTGTCTTTCTAGAGCTGGAGAGAAGACCTGGGCTCTTCTGATAAGGGTCTGTATGTGGCATGACATTCCTGAATCAGTATTTCTTAAGTGCAGGTATTTTCTCTTTTGTCTTGTTCTTCCTTTCTTGACATTTACCAAAAGGCCATGCCAAAGTTGCTTACCAGCACATGTCAAGATCACCTTAGCTGACAGATTTGGAGGAACCTGCTGAGGTGCCTGCCCTGAACTTGAGGTTTTCCTCAAGTTCCAGGAAGGCTATGGGAATACTCCAGAGCCACTGAACTCCACAGGCACTTTGGTTGGTTCCAGACCTGCAGCAGGACACAGAGATCAGTGACAATATGTAGAGTTCTGCACAGAACGCTTTTTTTGGGTGGGGTTCTTTTGTTGGTATTTTTTCCCCTTGTACAATTTGCCAGTGACATGACAGTGCTTCTCAGAGGGTGAGCTGCTTGACTCTGGCGTTGTGTGTGCAGGGGATGGGGAGGAGGATCCACGCACGTGCTAGGAGGCAGCTCTTTTCTTCACCATGAAAAGGGGCTGTTAGTCAGGGAAGCAGAAGGAAACATTCCTTCTGTGTCGGCAGCTCTTGTCCAGGGAGATTGAACTTCAGGGAGGAACGTCTTCACACACTTCCACAACAGTCTATTTTTAGGAGTGAAAGCTATTCAAGAGGGAAATATTGATTTTCCTCCTTTCCACCTTGAACATTCTGTTTATCATTTCCTTCAGTTTGTGTGTAATGCACCATGCACAAAACTATTCCTGCTTCTCCCCTCGTGCCCCAGCCAGTCAAGGATGTGCAGCCTTTGCTGAAATCATTTTTATTTGGCGCCTGAAGTCTTTGCATGCCCAGAAACTCATAATTTGAAACTAATTCTGCTCCTTGGGAGCCAGAGTGTGTCTGTGTAAAACCTCACCACTGTCAGCTGAGAGAGGAGAGTGGGGACCTGCAGGTGCAGAATCTCTCCTGCCTTCCCTGAGCTGACAAGGCCCAAATTCTCTTGCTGATGGTTCTTGATTTACAGCAGCTGGATGGAGTATGGGTGGTTTTTTGCTGGTGGTNGGGTATTCTTTGCCTGATGTTACATAGAAGTACTGAACATCACAGGTTTCTGGCACAGCACAGGTTCTCTTTGTGACCCAGGAAAGGCCAGAGGATCAGCTTGGCCACCCTGTGGTGTAGAAGTAGTTCTACCCCTGGCCCTGGCAGTGACCAGATGGCAGCTGACCTGAGGGTGGGGGGATAAACTGGTCTGCATGGACCTCAATCCCATTAATGACGTCTGGCAGTGTCACACAGTGACACATAGTGTCACTCAGTGCTGTGGGAGTGTTTCCTGTGTACTGCTGTAATGAGCCAGGGGACTGCCCATGACACACACACAGATTCTCGTGGCCAGGGGGAGGACTCTGTTCTGGACCCTCCTTGGGCAGCAGTGTCCCCAGCTGTACCTGTGACCCTCATGCAGCAGCAATGTGTGGCTGGCAGTTTGGGCTGGCCTTCAGTCCGGGCAAGCTCCCATGAGTGCAGCTGATCTCCTCAAAAACTGGGCAGATATCACAGGCTTATGAGACAGGGTGGCCATACTCGGGTGTTGGGGGTTTTTTCTGTTTTCTTTTTTTAATTTTCTTTTTACAAGAATTTTGTTCCTTGTACATGCACAGCCAATGTGGTGGGAGTGCAGAGTACCACAGGAGCTTTAACCCTGGTCCTTGGGCTCAGCTGTCTCCCTGGCTGTATCTCCAAGAACATCTTTAGAAGCTCTGTGGAAAATAGGTGAGTTACTGTTCTGTCCTCATGTCTCACCAGAACTGGCTGACCTTCAAAAGTTTTGCTGCAGAGACACTCAGTCGTGCCAGAAGGGTTTTCTGGTGCAGCTCAGAGCCATATTTGTCAAGAACGAGCTCAGTTTTCTTCTCCCTGCCTGGGAGGATGGGGCTGTGCTGACCCTCTGGGCAGAGCAGACTATACCTGGTGAGCTGGGGTGGCCTGGGCAGGGACCAGCCCGGCCTCATCCTGGAGCTGCATGGTGTGGGTATGTGTCACCAGAGACACAAGAGGTGCAGTCATGGGAACCACAGCATGGTTTGGGATGGTAGGGATCTTTAAAGGCCATCTAATCCAACCCCCTGCTGTGGGCAGGGACATCTTCCTCTATCCCAGACTGCTCCAAGCCCCTCCAACCTGGTCTTGGACACTTCCAGGATTGAGGCAGGCACAGCTTCTCTGGGCAACCTGTGCCAGGCCCTCCCCACCCTCACTGTGTATTGTTTTTTGCTTATATGTAGTCTCAATCTGCCTCTTTTACTTTCAACCCACCATCCCTTGTCCTATCATTACAGGCCCTGCTAAAAATCTGTCCTCATCTTTCTTGTAAGCTCCTTTTAGGTTGGAAGGGACTCTGAGGTCTCCCCAAAGCCCTCACTTCTCTAGGCTGAACAACTCCAGCACTGTTAGCTTTCCTTGTGGCAGAGGTGTTCCAGACCTGTGTTTATTTTGGTGGTCCTCCTCTGGCCTGGCTCCAGCAGCTGTAGCTCCTTGCTGTGCTGGGCCCAGGGCTGGGGCAGCTCTGCAGGTGGGGTCTGAGCTGAGGGGGCAGAGGGGCAGAATCCCCCTGCCCTGCTGCCCACGCTGGGGCTCAGCCCAGCACAGGGGGTTTGGGGTTCCAGCACCCATGGCCAGGGCAGGGCCAGTTCTCACCCACCAGCACCCACGAAAGTCCTTCTCCCAGAGCTGCTCTTGATCCGTTCCTCCCTCAGCCAGAGCCCGCTCAGCTCATTGCTGATGGGCACCCATTACAAGAAGTACTTGCAAAGATGCTTCCAAGAGCTCCTGTGAGTGAAGTTACAAGTGGACAGCATCCAGAGTTTTACAGCAGCTTCTGGCAACATCTGATCAGGCATTTCTCTGTGAGTGGGTCCCCACTGGTGCTCCTGCTGCCACGCTCTGCTGGGAGCTAATACCTTAAAACAAACATGTAATATCAAAAGTACCAGAAAAACTTTTGCCCATCAAAAAACTTCAACCTAGTTTGATGAATTAATACTTTCCATGAAATACTGAAGTACTCTCCTTGTAAGTGGGTTTGGGTTTTTCCTTGCTGGTCAGATCTGTGCTGTGCATGTCCTGACACCACTGCCAGGTGGCTGCACGCCCTAGTGTGGCCTTCAGGTCTGCTTTGCTCCTGAAGACCCAGAGCCACTCACCCAGATTTCCTTCCAGACACACATCCAGGGCTCTCCAGAAGGGTCAGGTGGTCACAAAAATCCCCGTTGAGTCACAGCTCCCTCTGACCGAGCTGAAGGATCTCTGTGTATCAGGATCCCAGCTCAAGCTGCTTAGTGATGTGCTCAGGGGTTTGGCTCAAAAATAGCAGCAGAAGGGCAGGTGGGAGCCATGGGACATCCCAGGGCGGGGAGAGATGCCAGCTGCGGGTGACCCTGGCCCTCTCAGCATGCTTGGTGTGCCCCAAGGATGCCGTGGGGAAAGAGGCTGCTCTGGGTGCTGTGCACTGTTTTAGGGAAATATCTGCCAAGCTGCCTCCTCTAGAACACCTGTTGTTTGACCCAAACACTCCAGTTTCCTGAAAGGACAACACGCTTTCTTTCATTAGTATTCTATCTGGGGGTTTAAAATATTTGTGTTTGTTCTTCAGAATTTTCCTCCTTGTCCTACAGGTTAAGAGATTTTCTCTGGAAATTCTGTTTTGCAAAGCCCGGATAGAAAAGCCTCTTTCTGCAGAGCAGTGAAAGGGAAGGGGTGAGGGGTGGAGCTGCAGATGGAGGTGATGAGGAATCACCTGAGAAGGACTGATCTCAGCTCATCAGCGGCTCCCCAGCACCGTGACATGGGGCCCTGGGGGCAGGGGCCCCTGCAGCCACCACAGTCCCTGTGGCTCAGAGGGAAAATTGGGATGTTTGGAGGGGAGTGGGAAAGCCAGAGCACTTTGTTTTGCCTAGCAGAGAGGTGAAGCCAAAAGCAGGGGACAGCTGCAGCTGCTGCCACATGAGTGTTACTGATGGTGGCACACGGGGCTGAGAGGGGACACACCAGCAGGAACCTGCTCAGGCTGCCTTTGAGAGATCCTGCATTTGTGCTCCAGACTGCAGAACTGCTGAGCTTCTACTCTTTCTGTGGACACTTCCTGGTCACCCTCTGAAAAGGGGTCAGATTTCCCATCCTATCAGCTCTAATTTCTGGAAACACAGCTGGATCACAAGATCCCCATTTGTGGTTCAGAGGTGCTTCTCAGGAGCAGATGTAGAAGCAGTGTGGCTGAAGGAGCAGGTTGAATTGTGTTGTATGAGGAAGAAAGTGTCCACAGAGTGCCCAGTGCCAGAACTGATGGAGGGCTGAATTTCCTCCATTTTCTGCCCATGGCTGAACAGGCAGGGAGCATAACAGGCTGGAGTGGCTCCCTGTGAGGAGCTCACCAGTAAATATGAGTTCTGCCCTCCCTTCTTGGTTAGAAAATGTGAGCTGGGGGAGTACTGTAGCCTGGGAGGGTGCTGAGTGGAACAGGTCCAAGTTTTGTTGAGACAAAACTTTTCGTGCCTCATTTCTGTGAGTTTCCAGCCATCTCTGCCGTTCATAGGT
Organism: Illadopsis cleaveri; assembly: GCA_013399915.1. Lineage (NCBI taxonomy): Eukaryota > Metazoa > Chordata > Aves > Passeriformes > Timaliidae > Illadopsis > Illadopsis cleaveri. Next base: position 72,774 of record VXBB01003593.1, on the reverse strand, counting down.
TAACTTACTGATTTTTCTATTACAGCACCATTTCTGCCATGGACCAGCAGCCTGCTGTGCCAGTATGACAGAGCATGTCCCTGAGGCACAGAACTTCCAGTCCCAGCAGAAGACACGAGGGAGGAGGTCAGGACGTACAGAACTCCTAGGCTGGTCAGAAGGCACACTGTGAAAGGTGAATATAACAGTTTTGGGTTTAAAATACAAAGAGCTGATATCCTTCACGACTTCCGGCAGATATGGGCATAATTTGTTTCATTTTCTGTTTGTATCTGTCACAGCCCACATTTCTTCCCAGGGTTAGAGCTTAGAGTATTGGCAGTGGTGCATGGCTGAAGGCTTCCTGTGCCTTGCAAGGCACACTGTTAGGGTGTGCAATTGCCACTGATGTTTGCATTTACAAGTGTCAAACCAATTACCTGGTTTGACTGAACACTCATGTTCTGGCAGGCTCAGTTTGGGGGTGGGAAGCTGACCCAGCTATTGGACCTTCAAAAGAAGCTCATGGGTTCATGAAATCCATGGGAAAGGAATGCAGTTTCACTGTCTGCCATGAGAGGGTATGACAAAAGCACCCGGCAGGGGAGGCTGGGTAGGCAGGGGGCTTCCATGAATGTCACAACATGCGTCACCCTCTGTTAGAGCTCTGGTCCTCACAAGGTGCCAACAGATATCTTTGTATTACAAATGGGTCGTGAATTAATGTTGGTAACTCTGAAAGCTGTCTAGAAGAATTCCTCAGTTACCGTCATTCTGTTTTCCTGTGATTTTTGTGACTTCCAGGTAAATGGGAGATTTGGAGACTAGCTTAATCCATACACGAAAAACATGTAGAATAGAGCAAATGGTAGCAAAATGGCTTCATCGCTCTCGGGACAGCGCACCCAGGTAAGTTTGGTTTTTGTGGAAGGAACAGCTACCGTCACCTTTGATCAGAGACAGCACGAGGCTGTTCCCAGTGAACACGGGCTGGAACAGCCTGCAGATCTCACTCATTGTTCCCGTTGTTCTTGGGACATATGCACACAGAAAAAGAAAAGCAACAGCGTTTTTAAGCAACCCCCTTGGCTTCAAGGGACAGATATTCCTGCCTTGCTCTGCTCTGGTTTTGTGAGGAAGAAATACAGCATTGCTCCATGTGGAACTTGCTCTTCTTGAAGGTGGGGTCATGCTTCTCGTTGTGGGCCCACTTTTTTGGGCAAGATTAGGTTGCATTTACCAGGGATCCTGGTCCACGGCTGCTTTCCTTCCCTGAGGTCTGAGAGTCAACATTAGGGTGGAATGGACATACAGTGGATATAGAGTGGACACCCATAAGCTGGAGAGGATCCCAGTAGAAGCTGAGAGCTGTGCATTCTCACTCTGCCTCGCTGGGTAAAGGTGCTGCTGGTTCCTGTGGATGGAGGTCATGGCTTGTGGTGGGGCACACCTGGGCCTCTCCTTCTGTGTGACCGCTGGGCTGGGATGACTGGGAAGTTGTGGTCACAACCAGCCTGATGTCCTCAACTTCCTGCAGAGCCCAGGGAGTCACTGCTGGCTGCAGAGTCCGCCGGAAGCACCAGCCTTGGGGCAGCACCGCCGCCCCTTGAGAGCAGGGAATTGTGTGGATCCAGGCCCTTTGGACAAACTGTCTCTGGTTATATCATGTTTAATGGTCTTTTCTGCTCTCACAGGGGCAGTGTGCCTGTGATGGACAGTCCCGGGGACAGCGCAGCCCAGCCCCCCAGCCGGGTCAAAGTGACCGTCACCGTGTACAAGGACCTCGTCCTGCAGCACTATGGCTTTGAGATCTGCCCAGGCCTTCCCCTGACCATTGCATCTGTCACTGCAGGTGTGTCCTCCCCTGGAGGCACGGGTCTGAGAGTTCAGCATGGTAACGGGGATAAACTGCTACCTGGGATAAACACCAGGTGTTTGGGATGAAGTCCTGGCAGGGGTTTGTGGTTTCTGAGGTACCTGTTTGGTGTGTGAGCCCTGACCATGGCAGCAGAAGCCCGGGTGCCCGTGGCACACAGAGTGCTAGGGTGTCTCCCAGGTCCCATAGTGTGGAGCCAGTGTCAGCATCCTCACAGGTCCTTCACCTGTGCTTGCTCACTGCTGGCCTTCATGGTGCAGAAAGCTGCTTAAAGTTCTTCCTGGTGTTTTATCTGAAATGCAGAGGAAGAATTTAATCTTATCTTCGAGAATTTCATCTTATTCTGCTGTGGCCAAGGTGATCTGTTGCTGCACAGACCCTGGGCTTTCAGCTCTTTAACACAGAGAAGTTTGCTGCTGGGTGCAGGCAGTGCTGAAATCAAGCAGATCAGCTCCTCTACCTGTAGAAGGGAGGGATGTAACTCAAAAACTGTGATTCTGTTTCTTATTTATATTTTACTTTTTTTAATGGATGCACAAATGCATGTGTTTTTCACCTGTTGGTGTGAGTGTGACAGTTCTCTGTTTGGGGAGTGGCTGGGGCTCTGGGCCAGGGCAAGTACCCTGTGTCACCTCCCAGTTCTCTTCATGCCCCTTTCCATGTGAAACAGTGAAATTATCTGAGAGTTGTGGGGTGTAAGGAGTGGGGCTTTTTCCTGCTGTGCTTCTCTTTTCTCCTAATCAGAAAGAATCTATCAAATTTTACTAAAATTACTGAGCCACAAATAAACCTGCCCTTCTGACCTTGTCCTTTGCTGATGGGAGCCCGTGGCTATGTGGCCCATGTTTGCTTCCCACTGGATTGTGTGGTGGGCTGTGACAAAGGGACAGGCATGTGCTGGAGGGTTTTCCATGGAGCAGAGGGAAGCTCGGGTGGAGGGCAAGGACACAGGAGGGGACACACCAGGTGGTGTCAGCACCCAGTGTCCTTCAACCCTTTTTCTTTTGCCATCTAGATGTGGTTATTGAGGGAAGCAGGTGCTGGGAGGGAAGAGGAGCTCACGCTGAGTGTCTCTGGACATCCCTAGCGCAGATGTGGCACGTGGGGATATTAGTTAGTGGTGGACCTGGCAGTGCTGGATTGATGGATAGACGTCATGATCTTGGAGGGCTTTTCCCGTCTAAATACTGCTGTGCTCCCCGGGTGGGAGGGGCTGGCTGCGACTCACGCTGTGCTGGTTGCCCGCAGGGAGCACAGCCGAGGGGAAGCTGCAGCCGGGTGACCAGCTCATCAGGATCAACTCCACCACAGTGCACGACCTGTCTGTGGAGCGGGCAGCCGGCATCATCAGGTGTGCAGTGTCCCCCGTGCCTGGCCGGACAGGGGGGTGGGATGTGCCGGCCCGGGCTGACCGCCTGTCCGTGTTGCAGGGACGCCGGCGATGAGCTGCTCCTGACCGTCCTGCGCTGCACGTCCGTAAGTGCCCCTTCCTCGGCTCTCACGGCACCCTTTGACAGGGGCAAGGGGTGGCTGGACTGGCATATAGGCTGTGAGGGGCTGGCCAAAGCCATGAGGGTGGCCTGAGCATCCTCTGCTGTCACACACACCCTTGGAGGGGGCTTGTGAAGAGGGGGCAGTGGCTCCTCGAAGCCACTGGTGTGGGGCTAGGCTGGCTTGTGGCATTGGCTGCAGGGAGACACTTTGCCCCATGCACCCTGGTGGGCTCTGGAAGGTCTGGATGTGCTTGGGGGCTCCTCCCAAATCCCACTCTCTGTCCCTACCATGTGTCCTCAGGGCAGGATGGGGATGTGGCAGGCCAGAAGGCACAACCACTTCTGACAGGTGAAGGATTGGCTCTGCCTGGAAGCTACATAGAGGACAGTGAGGGATTCTACTACTGTCCTTGGGGACCATCATACTGTATAGGGTATTTGTGCACAGGGACTTGGTGGCATTTCTGCAGAGTTCCTGAACACATGTGGTGTCTTGTGAGCCTGATAGGACCCTGCCGTGTTGAGAGCAAGGTTGTGTGACCACAGTGCAATGTGGTCAGGTTGCCTTTGTGACCTTGGGCAGTTTTCTGAATGGTTTGCATTAGTCTAGGAAGCCTAGCAGAGCGAGGAAGTGCTGCCCACATGGGCGGGCAGGGGTCTGTCCATCACTGCCAGATTCTCTACGTATGTTGGGTTAGGTGCAGCCCCACTGCAAGCCAGCTGTTGGCAGATCCCCAGCTGTTCTGCGGGGTCCCAGCTGCATTGCATGATGTGGGGAGACACCTGAGCACAGCAGCTGGTTCCTGTGCAGTGACACCGGGAGAGTGTATGGCACATGCCACACACGTGTCTGCTCACTGGGCAGCCAGGGTTGGGTTCAGCAGCCGCCCAGGCAGGTCCAAAGGGCCTGTGGCAAGGCTGGGAGTGGAGAGGCTCCCCAAAACACCTCTCCATGTGGGCGAGAGGCAGCACAGTGGGAGCAGCCCCCGCACGGGTGGTGAGCTGTGCCCCTGCCCTCGCTGAGGCTCTGCTCAGCCCGCGGCTGCTGCCCCGACCAAACTCCACTGTCGTTTCAGGGTGGACCCAAATCATCGTTCCTCACCGCAGAGAAGAGGGCGAGGCTGAAAACAAACCCCGTCAAAGTGCGGTTTGCAGAGGAGGTGCTGCTGAACGGACACTCCCAGGTCAGGGGAGCGCGGCTGCGGCCGGGCCGGGAGGGACGGAGGGGATACAGGGCTCCCCCGTGCGTGGGTGTCCGGCTGGGGCGGTGTGGCTGAGGCTCACCGTGCCGGTCTGCCCTGGGCATGGTCCAGGCAGCCACTTCCCACTGCTGCCGGAGGTCATCGGGGCAGGGAGGAGGAGGCACCGGCATCTCTGCAGGGTTTTGTCTTTGATGTGCTGACTTTGACTAATGGAAAATACCCACGTGCACTGCTTCTGTCCCGTTCCCCCGTCAGAGCTTAAACCATTCCTTCACCACTGCAGGAGGCAGCTGTCATCTCTTGAAGTGCTAATCCATCCATGGTGAACCCACTGAAGTGTGGGCATGACAAATCCTGTCCCAGAGACGAGAGGTGAATACTGATGTGTGTGCCAGGTTTATGTGCTGCTTGAGTACCTGGGCTGTCCCCTCCTGGGTCACTGTTCAGAGCATTTGTCACTGGTCACTTTGCTTTGCTGTGAGGTGTGACAGTGTTCTCAAGCTGACAGAGTGGCAGCTTGTTCTCACATCCCTGCCGAGGGTTTCCACAGCTACCTCTGTACCTGACCTCTGTAAGGTGAGCTGGGTCACAGCTTGTTGGAGGGTGCTGCAAACCTATCACTAGGTTCCTGGTGCTGCTGGCAGCTGAGCTGGGTGCACAGGCCTCTGCCTGTATTGGTCTCCCTGTAGCAGAGGTGAGAACACTTGTATCCTCCACAAAGTGTGGACAGCTCCTGACCGTATCCTTTTCTTTCTGTGTAACTTTCTAAGCTCAGTGAGGTGAACTGGGGTTAGCTGGGAATCATTAGCTCTGTCGACCTTTCCTTTTGTCTTTCAGAATGAAAAAACTGTGGTCAAAATGCCCCTGTCTGGCCCCCTGCTCATTAATGCTGTTCACTTGTCCAGGTCTGACCAAGCCTCTCTGCTTTGCAGCAATGACAAACCACCCACTGGGCTCTTTTCCTTTTCCTTTCCTGTCTGTCTCTTGTTCCCTGTCGCTGGTGGAACTCTTCTGATACACCTCAGAGCCCTCCCAGGGCAGGTGTTTCCTCTCTTTCCCCTGCACATGGGCAGAGGTGCAGCCAGAGGTACTATGGGTGTCACCTGCCCATAGGAACAGTCACAGTGTGAATGCAAGTGGGGACCCCTCTCCTCCTCCTCCCTGCAGGGCAGAGGAGGGTCAGCTGTCCCTCCAGATGTTTGCCAGTGTCTCTCTGGACCGTGGGATCCTTCCTTTCCTCCCACGCTGTTGCCAGGTGTGCTAGCACTGCTGCAGGGCTTGTCCCTGCCCTCCCAGGGCTGTGTTCACATCCCTCAGGTGTTGGTGACACGGCTGGGATCCTGCCTGGGCAGGGGGGTGACAGGGCCCTCCCTGGGGCAGCATCCAGGCAGCAGATCCCCCCTGCTGTTGGGAGATGTTACAGCCAGATCACTAGGCAGGGAATGGGGAAGGGGACGATGTGCCCAGGAAGTGGCCCCAGGCAGAGATGCCTGAGAGCTTTGGGCAGGACTGGTTATGGGAAACAGGTAGACCTGAAATCACCAACAGACTCTGCTCTTCTTACAGCTGGGGGTTGACTCAAGTGTCTGCCTGGAGGTTCCAGGAGCTGGAGGCTGAGCACTGGTGTCACAGCCCATGAGGTCTCAGATCTCTGCCAGCCACTGACTGATCACAGGGTCGCAATGAATGTGGAAAAGGACCTCTTTTGAGAGTCTAAAGAGAGCACCTGTGGAGGGAATGCTGCACTCTGTGCCTCCCTAAAGCTCTATCAGCATTGTGCTGAGCTAGTCATACCTCTGCAAGTGCAGAGGAGGGACACAATCAGTGTTCAGATTGCCTTTCATTTAATGACAGCATAAACATAGGGGAAATTAATTCAGGTGCTGGGGTCCCACTGGTGTTAGATTCCCTTTTCACCATCTGGATATGTAACCTGTTTTGAGCAGTGAAGTATTAGCACAAAGGAAGAGTAAATAAATTTGTTGCATATTTATGATTTCTTTCTGGAAAAGCACTATGCACCACAGCAGCCCTGAGTGCTTTAAGGCTGCTCTGCTTTCCATGGGCTGACGTACTAAGGCAGTCAAAATGGGTATTATGGCCCTCAAAACTGTACAGCCTCCAGTTTCAGTAAATATACTGCTCTTGTCATCCTAATGGAGCACGGCTAAGTGATCCTTGTGGCGACGGGAAGGATCCCAGCGGCTGCGTTCTGCAGCTGAAATCCGACACTCCGGGTTGGGAACATAAATTGTTAATGAGCCTTGCTGCTGTCCTGCCTCCGCTTTCTGCAGACTGATGATGTATTTCTATATCGCTGAGCAGTATGCAAGAGACAGGTCTCTGGGGACCTTGGGACCAGCGTCAGGCAGTGTGTTATTAGCAGCTCTAAGCTGGGGTGAATCAGCCCTACCCCAGACAGGACAGGAAGGGTATGGCTGTTGAAGCTTTCACAGTTAATTCATAGTAATTCTGACAGCCTTCACAGAAACAGAGAAACCTCTTTGGGTGTTCTGGCTGGATAATTGGATCTGACCAGGAGAGTGGTTGTAATTTGTGCAGATGTTAAGTTTTATTGTGTACTGGCTGTGCAAGGTCCTCCACAGATAACTGTGACCATGGGAGCTACCAGGGGAGATGGTCAGCTGGTGTAAAACAGTATCACTGTCCTGGAGCTGGTGGAGGACCCAACACCTGTCAAAGACGTGGTGTGTTTGGGCTAGTTAAAGAGCCCAAAAGTTGGGCTAAAAAAAAAGAGCAGCAGTGTTCTCTTGTTTTTTTCTCAGTAATGACTGTAGGCAGCATGAGCCCCCCATAATGGGTATGAGAGGAACAAAGACGGAATTCAGAAGTGTTTTATGTTTGCTCTGGCAGCACTTCCAGGTGTGTGGCTCTCTATCTAGAGGGACCGAGGCTGTGAGGTTTGTAACAAGAGGCACAGTAAATGAAACACAGGAGAGGTCATCTTAGAAACACTATTCTTAGCCCTGAGACTCTCTTGACAAGTAGATGACCCCTTTAGGTGATGGGAGTAGTATGCTGGTCCAAGAACATGGAAAAGATGTGCTGAACAGGAACTCCAAGAGTGGAGGAGTAAACCTGCTCAGCCCTGAGCAACCATGGGAATGACGGTGAAACTGGAAAGAAAGCTGCAGGCATTCTCTACTGAAGGGGTGAGGTGGAGGGCTGAAAGGTGACCAGGCTGCCCCAGGATGACAGAGGCCAACTCAAAGCACCTAACAGAGATTTTCTCACTGAAGGTGTCCTCATCTTGTCCCACATGTTTGGGACCTATTTCAGGACACTCTGGTGGCATCATCTCCTGCTCAGGAAGTGCCAGGGTTATAAACCTCAGGGCAAGACTCAGTGAAAGCAGCACTGTGTGTTTGACAGGCTCCCCATGCCAGTGGCAGCCTGGAGGGTGTGGGCAGCACCTGGGCTGGAGCTGTGGCTGCTGCTGGGGGCTGGTGTCAGTGTGGGGATCCGTGCTGCTTGGTGATGGGTGATGGGAGGATGCCTTTTCTGGAGGCACTGCTGGGTTCTGGTGATGAGCAGGGAGGATGACTTTCTGCTTTCAGCGCCTGCCGGATCCTGCTGTGCTGCTGGGAACGGAAGGGTGCTCCCAGGCCGTGTGCAGCCGCTGCACCGCCCGGAGTGTTACGGTAAAGGCATTTGTTGTGCTCTCTTTCTGTCATTCTGTGCCAGAAGCATAATCAGGAGTAAAGCTTGGTGCCATGGAAGAGGGCTGCCAAGGTAGAGAAGGATTTTCCTGGATGCCAGGACTTGCAGTGCCAGGCAGAGCAACTGGTGCCCACAGTCTGGATGCCTGAGGGTCCAGCTGCTACTTTTGTTCTACAGGGGAGCTCCCTCCTGTTCATGCCCAATGTTCTCAAGGTGTACCTGGAAAATGGACAGACAAAGGCATTCAGGTTTGAGAGGACCACCACTGTGAAGGTAAGGATGCTCAGCAGGCCGTTCCCGCCACCCCAGTCCAACCCACCAGCAAAGGTGCAGGCATTGCTGGCTGGTGCTGGTCAGGCTGGGTTTTCTGAGTTCCAGCCTCATTTCTGCAGTGGTAAGGATGTTTCCCTCTGGAGACATGAGCACTGATTAATCCCCTCAGGTGAAAGAGCAGCATTGGAGGGAATGATCCTCCTGAATGAAGAGTGATCCTCCCTCAGACCATCTCTGCTGGGGACATCACAGATGGCAACCTTGCCATCATTCTCCTGAGAACATGATGCTGCTCTGCAGAGCCATTGATCCGGCCCTTCCCATAACTGCTGTGCTTGGACAGAGCCTTACACGCCTCCAGTTTTTATGGCCCGCTTGTTGTAGCTGCTCAGTGTTTACATTGGACTTTGTAAGACTTGGCCATGGCCAGTGGTTGGAGGTCATAAATTATTTAGAGGACAGGTGGTGTCCTGCACCAGTGCAGATGCTGTGGGACAGATTCATGATGGACAGACATTCTGGGGCTATCAGGCTGAAAGTATATTAAGGGGAAACACAAAGAGATTTCATTTATCATGCAGTGAAAACTTCCCTCAGAAAAGGAGAAATTTGTCTATATCATTCAAGCCTCATAAAACCATTGTGGTCTCTCAGACAAATAAGTGTCTGCAAGTCTTTTGACTTGCAGGGTCTAGGAAAATGAAACAGTGAAATAAAGCAAGATGGAGGAGAGGAGAGTTGTAAAGAGATATTTGAATACCTGTCCCCAAGAGTTTAATTTCTAAAGGATGGATTACCTCTTCATCTTCAGCTCTGACATGGAACAAGTTTTTCTAGTTTTTGAGAGCAGCCCTCATAAGTGCTCTCCAGAAGCATCTAAATAGTAAAATGCTTCCCAAGTTAGGTGTTTCCAGAAATTCCTCTGTGTCTTGAGACATCCTGGCTTAAAATTGAGGTGAGTCAAATATTTATGTGTACTTCAAGAGGCTTGAGTGAGTCCAAGAGCTTCTGTTTCAATTTGTGTGCAGTAAAGCCTGAGGTGATATTTTCTTTTTGCCAAGTGTAAACCTTGTTCCTTCCATAAGAGTTAGAATATTGACAGAATTCTCTATTACAAAGTGAAACACCAGTTTGTCAGATTTGATAAGTTTTTACAATTATGGTCTTAAATTCTTGTTTATTGGAGAGAAGTGTTTTTCACCAGTTCTTTTTAGTTTCTTCACAAATCACAGGATCAGACTGATTTGGGTTGGAAGGGACCTTAGAGATGTTCCAGTTCCAACCTCCTGCAATGGGCAGGGACACTTCCACTTGCTTCAAGTCCTGTCCAGCCTGGCCTTGGATACTTCCAGGGATCCAAAGTGTTGCAGAGTTCTAGAAAACTAGAATAACAAACACAGCAAACACTTGGGTCAAGGGTGACAGAAAATCAACACTACCCAGCTGAAAACTGTAGAACTTTGAGTGTGAGGCAGCTCATGACAGGCAGGTCCAGTAAATAGATTTGATACCTGTGACGCCTTGGGGTTTGCAAAGCTGCAGCTTCCCCACCATGTCCTCCTGGCTTGCTGGGATGTGTTGTGCTCTGTCTGTCCGTGCCTCCGCAGTTCTGCAGGCTGAATTCACACAGTGACCCATCCTGTGCTGTGTGAGCAGTCCTGGTGCCACATCTGAGCTCTGTGTGACCCCTGTGTCCCTGCCAGGACATCGTGCTGACGCTGCAGGAGAAGCTGTCCATCCGCAGCATCGCCCACTTTGCGCTGGTGCTGGAGGAGCAGTACAACCTGGCCAAGATCCACCTGCTGCACGAGGAGGAGCTCATTGCACAGGTGAGCAGAGCCCCCCAGGCATTCCACAGCCCTGCAGGGGGGCACTGCCCCCCTGGAACAGAGGCCAGTGAGGGGCAGAGGGATCCCAGCGCTGCAGATGTCACCACAGGGGTGAGCTCAGCTCGGCCCCAGTGATGCCATCCACTTCTGCCATGGTGTTCACTCACATCCCTGGGGAAGGGGCACTTTGGGAGCATCCTGAGTGCCCACACACACAGGGCAGTACCCATGGGCTAGTGTTGCCTGGACCATGGAGAGCAGTCATGGGTGATATCCTCTGGGCCGCCTGTCACATCGGCCCATCCACAAAGGACGGCTTGAGCCTTAAAGCAGCTCTAAGGTAGCTGTGCATGACCTCATTTACTGTTCCCTCAGTAGTCAGAGCATTCACCCAGGCAGGGGCGACTTGGATTAACTTCAGAGTCAGTACTTTGTGTCCTGTAAACATGAGGGGAGCTCGTGTGATCCTGCTGCTCTAACAGTAGTCCTGGTTTGTCAGAAAGTGCCTGCTCAGGTGTCTCAGCGCTGTGCTGATGGGTTTGTTGGCTGGCGGTCCACTGCAGAGGGGTTAATGGAATCATACAGAATATCCTGAATGGGAAGGCATACACAAGAATCATTGAGTTCAAGTCCCTCAGTGGCTGATGCTGTCAGACCACTGAGCACATGGGTCAGAGGATTTCCGCTGTGCAGGATTTGCCCAGAATAAAATATGCTGATGTATAACTCAGAGTCTTGACCTTGTATAGACATTACAGTGATGATTCAGGGGTCTGTTTAGGGCTGCTGTGTCTTGTGACTGTATTCCAAAGCAGAGCAGTCTGCCCCTTCCCCTGCTGTTATCACATAGCCCCAGAGCCTCTGTGCTGGTCACACAGCAAGTGTATGGGGTCAATGGGTATTTAAATGAAGTCTTGCTGTCAAAGGGCTTCTGGGCTACTGCAGGGAGAAGAAAAAACAAATGAAGAATCAGAGATAAAATTACAAACACTAGCGAAGTCTCCTTATGTTTGTTAGGGACAATCTGCCAGTGGCATTAAATGATTCCTGTGGGTTTGCAGGGCAAAGGCTCATTGTGCACTCGTAGAGGGAGGGCTTATGGTGTGATGCCATCTCTCTTGCAGGTGGTGCAGAAAAGAGACTCTCATGACTACCGCTGCCTCTTCAGGGTGTGCTTTGTTCCCAAGGACCCCTTGGACCTCCTGCAGGAAGACCCAGTGGCCTTTGAATATCTGTACCTGCAGGTGACACTGGGGCATGCCATGCTTAGGATTCCCTTCTCACCTCATTCTCATTTTTGCTTTAAACCAGAGCGTGCCTCAGACTGGCTCAGCTGTATGGATGTGAAATGCAGAGCACTTAAAATTGGAGCAATTCAATTTGCCTTAAATTCTTAAATCAACCTGTATGCATGGCTGGTGATATCCTTAATTGGATGCGTGGTGTCATGTTGGCAGGCTTGTTCTGTGCTCTTGCTGACCTCCCTGTGTGCTCTGTTTGCCCCAGAGCTGCAGCGATGTGCTCCAGGAAAGGTTTGCTGTGGAGATGAAGTGCAGCGTGGCGTTACGTCTGGCTGCTCTGCACATACAGGAGAGGATCTATGCCTGTGCTCAGCCACAGAAAGTGTCCTTGAAATACATCGAGTAAGTGCACAGATTTCTGTGTTCTGGTGTAACTAAGCCCAGCCAAAGTAGGAGACACCTGAAAGTGGCATCAGCTTGCTGTTCGCCCTGTGTTTAGCTCTGCACAGGAGTCCAAATGGGACTGCAGCCTCTTGGCTGTGCTGCCCGTTTTAGGGCAGGGTGGCCTCGTGGGCCTCCCTGTCCTTAACCCACTGAACTACCTGAGCAGTACAGACAGTGAACACCTGGGGGTGTCCTGAGGCAGAGGGAGGGTCTTACCTGTCACAAGGCCAGGGACTTGAAACTGCAGGTCTCTCCCACAGTGATGGTTAGCCAAGCTGCTCCTGCCAGTATTGATTGCAGTATCTGGAGAGAAGGGGTGTAATCATCAGCTTTGCACAGCGACTACATCTCTTCATCCACCAGAAGCATGCCACAAATACCTACTTTGGGCAGTGATAGATCCTGTGAAGTATTGGGATCTCTGGGGAAATTACCAAAATACACTTTCAGAAGGGGCAGGTGTGCCATGCTACATGTTGGTGCTCTTGGACTGCACCTGCCCTAGAGAAGCCCCTGCTCTAGGCAGTGATGATGAGCTCATTGTTAATTACCAGGCACTGGTGTGGTGACCAGGTTAATTACCAGGCACTGGCTGGCTCGTGTGCAGTCAGATGTGCCCAGCTGTGTGCAGAGAGTGGGGACAAGGGGCAGCTACAGTGCTCTCACCTCACAGGTGTTTAATGCTTGGGCTGAGTAAACTGTCCAGCAGCACACATGGCCCACAGTCTGGGGCCAGGAAATGGAATGTGCTGAAATGTCATAATCTTGTCACCAAAGCAAGGTGCATGCAAGGACAGAATCTCCACCCTCTGAGGGAGATTGGGACTTTCCTGCTAATGAAGATTGTGAATTACCTCCTGTGAAACCATGTGAAAATGGCCATTCTGCACACAGGGCCATTGTGCACGAAGTGCACATTGTCCAGTCCCACTCCCAACCTGGTGGCAGGTGCAGGTGGCAGTGAATTTGAGCCAGTGAGGCCACTGGGTGTGTCACAGCCTGCCAAGGCTGCCTGCTGCCTCTGCCCTGTCCTGTGCTGCTGGGGGTCAGCATGGCTGGGACCTCTGTGCTGCCTTCCCTCTTTCTGCCAGGAGGGACTGGGGAATCGAAAACTTCATCTCACCCACCTTGCTTCGAAACATGAGAGGGAAGGACATCAAGAAAGCCATCAGCTACCACCTGAAGCGGAACCAGGTGCTGCTGGACCCTCGGCAGAAGGTAGTGTGTGAGCCCTGGGTGACAGTGCCCCCGGGGTGGTGGCAGTGTCCTCAGCCCATGGAGCTCCTCCCTGCGTGTCACCTGAGGCTTTTCCCCTGCATCTCACACCCTGTGCCGTCACTCCCTGATCTCCCTGCACTGCGTGTCCTGTTGCATTTTGCTGTGGGCTCCCAGATGCTCAGTGGGCCATATGGGATAGTCCATGGACACCTCTGTTGCCTGTTCAAACTGAGCTTGATGTGTTGGTCAGACACCCAGTCCTGCACAGCAGAATGTCTCCATCCTGCAGCTGCCTGCAGTACCTGTTTCTAAACTGTGTTTCCTCTCTTGCCAAACGAAGCACACGCTCACAGCAGGCCAGGTGCGCCTGAGCTACCTGCAGATCCTGGGAGAGCTGAAGATGTACAGTGGGAAGATCTTCAATGCCACCATGATGGTATGAGCTGTTTGTTTGTGTAATTACTTTTGGCACGCAGTTCTACTGGCCACACTGCTTCTTCCTGTCCTGGGATATCATGGTAGATGTCGGTAAGGGGCTTTGCTGGAGAAACTCAGCATAATTCCATTGAAGCGTCCACAACACAGACCAGCCTACAGAATAGTTATACATGTTTTTTCTAATTGAAAACTGTGACTCTTGCTCTTCAGATAACCCCTGTCTATATTTTGTGTGTTATAAAGTACTTGAGAAATCTGGGGAGGCTCCAAATTCTTGAAAAAAATACTGGAAACATTTAAACCTCACTGTAAAAAATAACTCTTTTTGCAAGAGGTTTCTTGGGTTGTTGATTTTTCTGTCAGTCTCCACCTGGGTCTGTGTGAGCTGTGAAACACATGCTGTGTCACACAGGGAGCTAAGCAATGTTGGTGGGTTTGTACCAGAGCAAGACCTCACCCAGGGGTCACAGTAATGCTAAAGTTTATACCTACCTGCAAATTGAACAATTTCTGCCAGATTATATGTGCATTAATTCATTTTTCATTAAGTGTCTCACCCTAACAGAAAGCACTGACATTTCTTCCAACCCCAGAAATGTCTTTGTGAAGTTTCTACCCTGCAGCTGCAGCAGGTCTCACTGGGTTCATATGGAGACACCCTGGGCTGCCAGGTGCCACTACTGGTGCATCCCTGGGGCCACCTGGGGCCATGGGAAGCTGCTGGTCCCTGTGCAGTGTAAAGAGCAGGGAGCAGGCTCCTGTGGCAGCCCAGCAGCAAAGAGAGTCAGTGCTGAGATCCTACAGGAGGTCAGGGGGCCGAGGGGTCCCTGCCCAGCACAGCTGAAGGGGTCCCTGCCCAGACTTTATCAACAGGTTTGACCTCTGCCCCTACAGCTGCAGGACAGGGAGTCGTACGTGGCACTGCTGGTGGGCGCCAAGCATGGCGTGAGCCAGATCATCAACAGCAAGCTCAACATCATCACCAGCCTGGCCGAGTTCTCCAGCATCAGCAGGGTGGAGCTCAGCGAGGAGTCCGAGCGAGTGAGCACTGTCAAGATCTACCTGCAGGACCTGAAGGTGAGTGGCTGTGTGGGGACAGAAACACAGGAGAGTCACCTGCACCATCTGCTCTTCTCAAGGGCTGAGATGTCACCAGGATAAAAGGCTTAGAACAGACTTGGAAGGGAAAGCTTGTAGGAAGAACAAAAAAAATTACTAGAGGGAAGTGATTCTTCCTGCTGAGGAAAAGTGATTGTTCCTCCATCAGTGAGACACACCAAAGGCACAAAAGGCGAGAAAAATAAATTACTCTTTGTCTGTGCCTCCTGCAGATCAGACTGAGGGAAGTATGAGACAGAGGGGGTGCCTTGTCCTTGTGCAGCCTGTTCCTGCAGACTGTGGTACAAACAATATTTGTTTATTCTAATCTTTCTTACCCTTTTCTCCCCTACACCTCCAAAAATAAACAAACAAAAAAGCTGCTTACTCTGCTGCTGGAATCAAACAGTGCAAAGGATCTCGTCTGCCTCATCGTTGGTTACTACAGACTCTTTGTGGATGCAAACGCCTCCATATTTACCTGGGGAGAGAAAAAACAGCAACTGCACCGTGTCTCAGCTGAAGAAGGTTTTAAAAAAAACAGCCTTTTTTCACAAAGGATGGGGAGGAAGTGGGTGGGTGACCCATTTCCTAGGAACAGCATCCTGCGGGAGCAATAAACAGGGGCAATGTGGTGGCACAGATGATTAAGGTTGGACTTGATGATCTTAGAGGGCTTTTCCAACATTCATGGTGCCATGATTCTGTGATAGCTGCAGGCTTGTGGGAGTTGCAGACCAAGGCTGGGGGTGAGGGGTCAGCTGGCGCTGCCCTGTAGCTCCAGGGTGCCACTCTGGGCTAGAAACACCCCACAGGGCCAGCTGCACCTTCCCTTGTTGGCTGGTGGGCTGGCGAGGGCTGAGCCCCCTGGGGCCCGCGGGGGAGGGTCTGGCTGACCCCTCCCCACCCACAGGATGGGCTGACAAGTTCCTTTAAATCCCAGGGTATGAATCCCGAGCCTGCAGCGACTCTGAAGATTCCTGGGACCTGGATTCCTCCTCGGAGCGTCGCATGGACGCCGCTGTGGCG
>VXBB01003593.1:29099-43180 GCA_013399915.1 Illadopsis cleaveri | reverse complement strand
GTATTTTGCAAGGTTTTAGTGAAAAAACCCCGACTGGTTTGCCAAAGGGTAAATAGATGCTGGAGATAAACTTTTGATTCAGTGTTGCTTTTCCTGTTGCAGACCCCCAGAAGGTGTGGGCAGAAAGTGGGCAGAGGGACCAGATGACACAGGGAATCTGTGGCATGACAGGCACCTGCTGGAGGGCAAAACCCAACACAAACATAGAGTTTTCTGTTCTGCTCCCTGCAGGTCAGTGTTGACCGTCGCCTGTGAACAGACTGAAGTCCTGCTCTTTGACCCAATATCTTCAAAGCACATCAAGACTCTTTCTGAAGCTCATGAAGACTGTGTAAATAACATCAGGTAGGTCAGGAGGGACGTTTTGACATAACTCAGCCTATACTTAGGCATTATAGTTTAAATCCTCTGCCGCTTTCTTGGGATAGGGCTGGAAGTAGCAAGAGCAGGAGTCTAAATCCATCACTATTTTTATCATGTAGTATTTTAACTTTTAAATTCAGGGGTTTTAAGCTGTTCTGGTTCTAGGAATAGATTTTGAGGTGTGAATTTAAGGTATCTTCTAACAATATTGCAGCTGTTCTTCACTCAGATTCTCAAAGCAAAAAAGCCCACTCCAAAACCCCAAACCAACAACCAACTACACAACAACAAAAAACTTCAACCAAGAACTAAACCCAAACAAAAAACCCCCAGAAAACTGTAGAACATTTTCATTCAGAACAGCCAAATGTGATGTGGGGTGCCATGTTCATGAGATAAGTTGATGTTTTACACAAGCTGGTTGTCCATTGTGCAAAAGACTTGTGTTTTATGTCAGCTAGATGTCTGTCAGGAAAGCTGGATTAAAATGTGTGTGTGACACAGAGGACCTAAACTCTGTTCTGCACAGTTTCTACAGCATTACCTGGAGCCTTTCCAGGATTTCAGTCACTGTAGCACTGCAGAAGTTTCTTGTAGTGAGCATCAAAAAAATGCTTACTATTTAGCAAAGTTTGGGATTTTTGCCATTATAGTTGGTTGTTGTTCATTTTTCAGAATTGTTGCTGCTTTTGCCTGGTGTAGTTCTAGGCTTAAAGGTTTTTTAGTACGTGTTTTGATGGATGTTTTGTTCCTTTTACCTCAGGGAGAGCTTTTCTTAATTGAGTGCCTTCATTCAATGAATTCCAAACATAAACCAGCATGCCTTGTCCTTTTGAAAGTAAAGGCATGCCTGAATTCCGGTGGTGCTCACCTTTGATCTGCGTAGTGCAAACTCCGTGATTTCATCCATTCATTTTCTCACTGAACCAAATAACTTGTGTCGGTGTGTTCTCAAACAAGGTCTCATCTTCACTCGGTGTTTTTGAAAAGCCTTGCATTTGCTTCAGCAAACTCTAGACTCCATTTATTCAGTTTATTTCCTAGCTGTGCTGCTCCCAGTCCCAGCAAGCTGAGTGCTGTCTAGAGGGGGAACAGACTGACAGTAGGGGTTCTGTCTGAGCATGTGCTCCTCTGGTGGTTTGGCTCCTGTGTGATTTGCACATTCATTAACACACAAACTCCCTAAAAAACCCCTAAATCAAACCAAACTTCTGCTGTGCCTCTGTGTTTGCTCATTTGCTGCTACAGAGACACTACTGGTTCGTATCCCAACAGTTCGGCTTTTAGTGGAGCTTTTGCTGGCACATATTCTGCGTTAAGTTTTGAGGGGTTTTGTTTGTGCCTGCTCTCTTACCTCTGTGTTAGCTTACAGTCCTGCTGCAGCCCATTTGCTGTGCAGACAGCCCTGAGCACTGCAGTGTTTCCCTGCTGCCCCAGGTTCCTGGATAACCGGCTGTTTGCGACGTGCTCCGATGACACGACCATTGCGCTCTGGGACCTGAGGAAGCTCAACACCAAAGTGTGCACTCTGCATGGCCACACCAGCTGGGTCAAGAACATCGAGTACGACACCAACACGAGGTTACTGGTGACCTCAGGCTTTGATGGGAACGTGATCATCTGGGACACCAACAGGTATGTGGCTGTGCTCACCCCATGGCCTCTCTGCAGCACACCAGGACAGGTACACCAGGCCTTCTGTACAAGATGGGAAGCCTGCCTCCCTGAGTGGGGCTGAAGTGTGTTCTGAAACACTGTGGGGAGTTTATAGCCCTTACCAAGAGCTTGCATCACCTCTCTGATAATAGTAAATGGCTAGAAAGGAGCTTCTCCTCCTCCATCTAGTTGAGGTGTTAGGGCATGGGTTGGATGGTGATGTCCAGAATGAGAGAATTACTAGGTTGCAAGAGACCTTGGATGATCTTGAAGGTCTGTTTCAACCTACTAATTCTGTGATTCTGTGATTCTCTTGGTGATGTGCCAAGACATAGGTCTTCCCTCCAAAGAAGGTTCTGTCCTCGTTGTAGTTGTAGGAATATGTGACTTCACTCATTCCAGTAAAAGGTAGGATAAAGTCAGCGCTTGAAAAAACAGTTTTGGGGTGAACAAAGTGAGTGATGCTGGGCGTGTCCTGCACCCTTGTGGACACAATCAGGTCCTTGAGCTGGAGCTGACCACAGCCCCCTCCTGTGCTTGTCTTGCTGTCCAGGTGCACAGAGGATGGATGTCCCCACAAGAAGTTTTTTCACACCCGTTTTCTGATGCGAATGAGGCTGACACCAGACTGTTCCAAAATGCTGATCTCCACCTCCTCTGGTTACCTTCTGATTTTGCATGACCTTGACCTAAACAAGTCGTTAGAGGTTGGCAGCTACCCGATTTTAAGAGCCAGGAGGACCACATCGAGCTCAGGTGAATGCTGGTGGGGCGGTCTGTGGCAGGTCCTATGCTGGGTGTTTTATGGGATGCTCTTGGCCAGCAGCCCACGTGTACTGGGGCACCTGTGGGCTCATCTGTCTGGTGCTGTTTGCAGACATAACGTCGTCGGGTTCCTCTGGCCCTCGAGCTGTGGGTTCACCCTGTCACCAGAACAACTCAGGGCCACTCTCTGAGAAAACCTTGTCACGGCCCTCCCAGCGAGAAGGTAGGAAAAGATCACTAAAAAAAAGATAAATGAAAAGAAATCCTGGATTTTGATTTACTGTATCCAAAAGAAGCCAGCGTACAATAGTGAAAAACTGCTTTTTTGTCCTGTGGTTTTTAAAGAGTGGTGTTGCTGAGACTTCTGTTAAACCAATAAAATCTCACTGCACACCAAAGCCTGGGGATCTAATCAGGTTTTATGTCTGAGAAATCTGATAAAAGTAACACGATCTGTATTTTATGTCAATCTGTTATTTTTACATAGAGGTACTTCCTTTTACTTGAGTTTTTCCTTGAACACAGTTTGTATGAATGATCTGTATGGGAAAAATCCAGAGAATCAGCGTGAACTTGGCAAATGGGTGAATACTTTGTGCACCCCTTGCAATTTCAAAGAAATGTATTGTTAATTTTTAGCCTCTCATGGTTGTGAGATGCTGAAGCATACTGCTGAGAGGAGGCTTACCTGGATGCCAGGGAGTGATTTACCTGGGGCTGAGGGGAAGAAGGGAGAAAATCTCCAAGCTGAGCAAGCATTGGAAGGAATTTGGAGAGCACATCATACAAGTTGGAGAATCAGCAATTCTTATAAAAACCTCACTCTTTTTAGATTTTGCTGTAATGCTAACAAAGAGCATAAGTGTGGAAGGTTAATGTAGTTGTCAGTGTGGGCTGGTTCAATGCAGGTGTTGGCACTCAATTTTCAAAAAAAGCTGTTTGAAGTGAGGTCTGAGGCCATGGGTGTTGGCACAGGGTTCCTGTAACCCTTTGAGTTTCGCTGTCCTGACGGTGCAGTCTGTCCTGGCAGCCATGTGCAGCTGCCACAGGTGTGACCCCATTTCAGCAGCAGGACTGATGAGGGAGGTGAAGGTCAGTGTGTGGATTTCACTGAGACTCACAGTTAATTCCTCTTGCAGGGGGATCACCTAGAAATAGCCTTGAGGTGTTAACACCAGAGGTTCCTGGAGAAAGAGATCGTGGGAACTGCATCACGTCGCTGCAGCTGCACCCCAAGGGGTGGGCCACACTGCTGAGGTGCTCCAGCAACACAGATGACCAGGAGGTAACACATTACCTCATGTTCTTCTTCAAAATATGTGCAGTCAGATGTATATATATATTTTTAAATTACCTTTCTGGTAGAACCTGCTTCAAGCCTTTTCCTTGATGCAGGAAGTCATAAGACCAGCTACAAGCTGCAGATTCTGCTCCTCTAATTTGATCAACAATAAACAGTAGTACTTGTCCAGTAATAAACGGCTTAGTTATTCTGATTGCTGATGTAAATTGAGGTTTATTTGGTTTTGGTGGGATTTTTTTTTGTCTCTGTATTTGTTTGGGATTTTTGTTGTTGTTGGAGAAGGCCACTCTGTAATGGTAACCCTTTACACAAGTGTAGAGGACTGAGTGGAAGCTTAGCAGATTGGTTATAAATTTTAATGCTGATTCTGTAACAATCAAACTGCTATACAACACCGAATTTTTGTAACATGCAGAATGTTACATTGTGTCAGTACTGATGATTGACTGAGTTATAATTTCTTTTAGTCCCAGAGTCTACCTTACTCTTTTTTATTAATATTCATTGGTATTTTTTCTCTTGTGGTTATTTCAGAAGGATGTATGAAACAGAGCTAGGAATGCTTGTCTTGGGGATGAAATGTAATCAATACAATATAAACTTTGTCATTGGTTTTTTTAACATTTGTTTTGAGATGAAATAATAAGATTATTATAATAATTAGGGATCCTTAATGTGTCTCACAAATAACAAACTGGCTGTAGAGCTGTTCATAACCTTCCTTCAAAAATCTGTTAAAAAATGGCTTGTTTCAAGATTCCATTCCTTTAGAAGTCAAATGCATAAAATACTCAGATCCGCTCTGAGTTACAGTCAGCTGAATTTGGCTTTATAGATTTACTTTAAATATTTACTAAATTAGAGTAGATGCCTTGGCAAAGGATTAGGCTTTGCTCTCTGCAGGTGAAACCTAGATTGGAAAGATTATATCTAGCACTCATTTAATTAAAATAGCAGCTTTAATGCTGGGCAGCTGCTTTGCTTGGATAGTTCACAGGGAGGGAGATGCTGAGGCAGTGGCCTGCTCTGGGTGCTCATTGAAGAGCAGGTCAGCAGGAACATCCCCCTCCCGTGCCGTTACCTGTTCATATGAGCTGCTGAGGTGCAGGGGGGAGGTAATGTGTGTTTGCAGTGCTTTACTTCTCTTTCAGTGTCCCTTTCTTTGCCTCTCCCTTTAGTGGACTTGTGTCTATGAATTCCAGGAAGGAGCCCCGGTGCGCCCCGTGTCCCCGCGCTGCTCCCTGCGCCTGACACACTGCATCGAGGAGGCCAACGTGGGCCGGGGCTACATCAAGGAGCTCTGCTTCAGCCCCGACGGCCGCATGATCTCGTCCCCGCACGGCTTCGGCATCCGCCTGCTGGGCTTCGATGCGCACTGCAGCGAGCTGGTGGACTGCCTGCCGCGGGAGGCCAGCCCCCTGCGCGAGATCCGCTCGCTCTACTCCCACAACGACGTGGTGCTCACCACCAAGTTCTCCCCCACGCACTGTCAGATCGCCTCGGGGTGCCTTAGCGGACGTGTCTCCCTCTACCAGCCAAAGTTCTAGGCACAGCAGCGGCACCTGTGGATGGACATTCGTGGGTTTTACTTCAGCTGAGTGGAAGTGTGCTCTCTCCAAAATCTCTGAATCCGGAGGAGGTCACGGTTACCGTGGTCTCGGGACGTGACAGTGGAAGGATTTTTCAGGCCAGCACCATGCAGATCTTGGTCCTGCATCCGTGAGCCCGCAGCCCCGCGCCGTGTCCCGGCCCCACCAGCAGACCTCTGTTCCTGCTGATCCTGTGCCATCAGGCTGCTGTCCTGCTGCATTTGTACCCTGATACTTGATTGTTTCCTTCAGCACAACTCCAATGGGCTGTTTGGAACAACACAGAGGGGCAGGGTGCCCAGGTACCTCCTGTCCCAGAGGAGCTGGACTGCCTCACCTCTGCTTCCTCTTCAGTCACTGAAGCAGCTCTGTGGTGATTAGTAGGTAATGGGCTGCTTGTCTACGTAAGAACACGGTTAGTTATTCTCACCAAAAAAAAACAAAAAAAAAAAAAAGAAAAAAGGAATTTTGCTTTTATTTCTATGTTAATGTGGTTGTCATGGGCTAGAAAAATGAGTTGTGGTGTGGCTTAGTCTGGCAGGGACCACTGGAAGTCACCCAGGCCCACCTCCTGCACAGGCAGGCTTCCCTTGAGCACGTCACTCAGCCCTAAGGAAGACCCTGGCCCACAGGATCTCTCTGGGTTTGTGCAGCAGGGCAGCACTGGTCCCTCCTCTGCCAGGTTTCCACATCATTCCACATCTGAATCATGGTGGCTTTTTGCTGATGTTTGGGTATTTCCCACCTGGCTATTTTTCCACACACACCTCGCCTGCACTCTTACTGTGGGAGAAATCAATTTGGATGTGTCCCTGGTATTGCCAAATGAGCCTTTCTTCACATGTGCTGTCGGTTTGGGAGGGGATTAAAAGCAAACCTGTCAACAGTGAAATCTAACTGGATCTAACCAGGCTTATCATCAGATATGAAACACTGTAATGCTCACTCTGGTGAAAGGATCTGGAGGGGAAGCCATATGAGGAGCAGCTGAGATCACTTGGTTTGTTCAGCTTGGAGGAGTCTGAGATGAGATCTCATTGTGTTCTTGAACATCCTCCTATAGGGCAGTGGAGGGGCAGGTACCGATCCCTTCACTTCTGTGACAGGGACAGCACCCAGGGAGTGGCTGGAGCTGTGTCAGGGCAGGGTCAGGCTGGAGGTCAGGGAAAGGTTCTTCCCCCAGAGGGTGCTGGGCACTGCCTGCGCTCCCCAGGGAATGGGCATGGCCCTGAGGCTGCCAGAGCTCCAGGAGCATTTGGACACCACTCCCAGGGATGCACAGGGGGGATTGTTGGGGTGTCTGTGCAGGGCCAGGGGTGGGACTGATGATCCTGTGGGTCCCTTCCAGCTTAGGGTATTCTGTGATTGAATGGTCACACCCAAAATATGAATGCCAGATTTCAGCCCTCAAGTTAATAGAGCTAACCTTGTAAATGCACAGGTATTTCAGTCTTGTGTATCCATATCAGTTTATAACATTCTCATCACTTACATGTTCCAAGATGGGGGTTTTTAGTATTTCACTAAAGTTTTGCAGACCAGTCACACACTCAGTTCAGCAGGGAACTTTACCTGAAAGGACTGTCACCTGCTGGTGTTCAGGTTCACTCTCTCTGGCTCAACGGAGCACACTTGTTCAAAGCTGACTCTTACAAAGCCTTTTGCAAAACGTATTTGGGGATAAAGACAACATTTATGGACGTGAGAGAGCTGGAAAGGTAAACCTGAGGACCCTCCTGTAGCTTTGTATTTATGTGGGTAGTATACCCTGGTGTTGGTGCAGAAATCATTGAAACTTAAGCCTCCTCTGCATTATGAGAGAAAAAAATCCCAAGTTTCCTCTTATGGAGAATACGAAGCCTTCAATTTTGTGTGTTTGGTAATTTGAAGGCAAACATCCCTTCTGCTGGCCTGAGCCTGCATGTGGGGCAGGTGGGTCTACTGAGTTGTTAAAGCAGCTCAGGACACTTCCCTTGGCTGTGGTTCAACACCCTGGGAGTGAAGTGTGCAAGTGAAATGTGTGGGAGTGAAGGAGACTTGGGGACAAGCATGGGATATAAGATTTTTCTGCAAAGGCAGAGCTACGAGGAGTTTGTAATGGGCCAAGCTGTTCGGGGAGAAAGAAACCAGGTCCTGCCTGGACCTACAGGAGCTTTTCCCCAAGCGTTTGCTGTCCCATTGCCAGGCTGCTGTTTTCTCACCTTATTTAATGTTTTGTTACACATCATGGAAGGGACTACAGGGACACTTGAGAGAATCTTAAGAGTTCTCACGGGCTTGCATAGTGTTTGTTTTGGAGGTGAAGGAGCACCTTCAGGACCGAAGCGGTTCTTGGGTATCTGTCTGTTTCCAAGGCTGTTTTTGTTTCTCCTGTAAGAACCTGCTCAGACTGGTGGATCCCTAGTGACTGTAACGCTATGCCTGTGAATATGCACTGAGTGTTACCTTTTTAATTCTACCTCATGATACGCTGTGTTTTACACCAGTATTGTGCTGAGCTTTGGACACTCACCTTTCTGTATAAAGGACCATTATCCCGAAGGGACAGATGTGTCACCACTCCTTGGTAGCACCTGTGGTTGGCTGATGGGCCCTGCCTGGCTCTGGGACCGACAGCTCACATGGTGGAGGGGTTTGGTCACCTTGATGCTTTTGTAGCGTGTCCAGCAGATGCATAAAACGACAGAATCTGTACATGTATGCTGTAGAAATGTTACTTAGTTTTTCTGATGACATTTGTAATAAGTTTGAATTAGAGTAAGTAGGTAATCTTAGATTTTGGTCATTTGATTGATTAGTCCTTTTCAACAACACGTGGAAGTTTTCCGTGAAGGCTTTACCATGTTTTACCTGTGAAGTTCACTTCACAGGGGCTTACAGTTGACATTGCCTCACAGTCATGTGGTGGTGCAAGTGTTTTCAGTTCTCTCTCAGTAACACTACTGAAACAATGAACTTATGTGTTGGTGAGCTTTGGGTTGTTTCTTGGTAGTAAAAAAAAAAATCTTCTAGTTGTGTTTCAGAAGTTGAATGCTGAACCTCGAGAAGTGTATAAAACTGTGAAACAACTGTAAGGAAACATTTCCAAAGGAGATGAAGGACTGCGCTGACAGACGGGGAGGGGGTGGCTCACACCCGGGGTGTCTGTGAACTGGTGTTGCAGCACTGGATTAATTCCACAGCGTTTCTCACGGGGCCAGAGCTCTCCTGTAGAGCATGCAGTGCGTTGTTGATGGTTTCATACTCGTGAGCTCCCCGTGAGAGAATGCCCAGCTGCGGCGCTGCCCGGCAGCCACGGATCCCCGCGGGGAGGTCACGGCCGGGGGCGGCCGCGGGAGCCAGAGCGGTGTCGGGGCTGGTTGTCCCTCTGTCCCAGCCCGTGTGTGCTGCGGGAGTGACCGCGCCGGGGAGCAGCGGTTCCCGAGTGCCCGGAAGCGGCACGGCCGGCACGCACGGGGCTGCTGTCCCCGGGGCTCACAGGGACGGTCCGGCCAGTGACGGCACCGCCACACCATGGGGATAGAGGAAAAGCACAGCGGTACCGACAGACACACACACACGATTGTTTGCACTCTTGGAGTCTTGGGGTAAGGACAGCTCGATGCCTACTACCAGAATTAGAATGTAAACATCAGTTTTTTGGGGGGAGGGAGGGAGGGGTCTTGGTTAATTTAGTAGGGGTTTTGTTTGTTTGTGTTGTGATTTTTATTTGGGTAGCACTGATGTGGAGAAGGTTCTGACATTGTAATACATGGGTCTGTTGCTCTAGCACATATGAGCTCTTAGAAAAGGAGATATACACTTGCCAAATGAAAGCTTTTAAAAATTTAGTTTACAAGATTCTAAAAAGTTGGAGAGAAAGGAAGAAGTCAACGACCCATCATGATTTTCACCTGCAGGAAACAGAAACTTCTCACTGGCTGATCTTAGGCAAAGGTGCATTTTCTAAAGCACTGAATATCCTCAGTTAAGTATAAGGTTTTTAATACAGAAACAAATTGTGCATGTAGAGTATTTTGAAATACCTGAGATTTCATAGTAAAAACTGTAGCCTTTTAATACCGTATATGAAGTATCAGAACTGCTTTGGAAGTATTGTACTTACAGCCGTACAGTAACTTACTATTTGTGGACAGTTTCTCTTGCTTGCATAATAAACATTTAATAATTCACTGAATTGAAAGGTATTTTATTTATATTAAAATGAACCATGCTCACTGGCTCTTCCCTGCCCCCTAAAATTAAGAGGAAAAACATCTCCTAGTGCTTAGATACTGCCATTCTCAAGTGCGTGTGTCATTGTAGTGCTCTTACATGAATTTTTTCCGAAAGTGATATATGAAGAGTCAAAATGTCTCTGAACCTTAGACCCAGGGCTCCACTGTTTCATTTTTGCTGGAGTAGTTGGGCACTGACCACCTCTGGGCTTGTGCCAGACTCTCATCCATGACACTCTGGCTTCCCTGACATGACAGCAGTACATAACATCTTCCACAGAGAAACAGGATGCAGATTTTCTTTTATTCCATCAAGGAGTGATTACAAAAAAAATGGTAGCGGTAAAAATCAAATTCTGCCAGTAACAAACATCCAGTAAACATTTTATTTAGATGCAGATAATCACCACTGGGATACAGGAACTCGCGCTTGTGCCCACCCATTGCCGCTTGTGAAGCTCAGGACTGTATGATTACAACACACTGATTAGGATCAATTTTGGAAGACAGTTTCAGCAAATGGAAAACTCAAATTCAAAAAAGCAACAGCCCCTCCAAGACTTAAGAAAAGACTAAATGCAAAGCAGTTTCTGAAAGCTCTGCTGCTCCCCATCATCCATAGTGTTTTGGTTTATATATGAATGTATAGTTTAATCAAAGAGGAAGCCCTCAGGGAGATTCAAACACTTTTTGTTGGGACCCTCATCTAGCTCAGGGTTGTGCTTGCTCTTCTGTCCCCATATCTCAAGCCTGAAGTCTTCTCTTTCTCAACTCCCATGTCTGTAAGACACAGATTTCTGTCAGTCCTTTTCAACGTCTGCCTACAGAAGTCCTGAAACATCTCCAAGCACTCCACTTTTCCTGCCTCCCTGCTTCCAAGGTCATCTTTGGCTTTTCGTCTCCTCCACACCTACAGACCTCCACTGAAGCAGGTAACCCAGGAATCTCATCTTGCCTGTGCCACTCTTGCAGAACCTTTAACAGTACACACCAAGCAGGCAGAACCCCGAGTTTCACGTAAAAACATCTCGTGATGCGAGATTCCACAGAGGGAAGGAACTGAGAAAAGACAAGACGCGGCAGTGCAAAAAGCCGTGTGAAGTGCTTGAGCAGCTGCAGGAGCTGGAGTGTCCTGTGAGCATTATAGACAGGGACACCTCCCTGATCCTGTAGCTGGAGGCAACAGAAAAAGCTGCAATTAAAAAAAAAAAACAGTCCTCAAAAAAAGCAGAACAAACACTGTCTTTTTTAACAAGGAAGGACACTTTAAAGCTTTAGTACTAGAGTTCGCTGTCCCATTCCTTCCACTTTTCCCTTTTCACAGGAAGGCACACGTACAAACACACACACACATACACACACAGAGATCCAGCCGGGGCTGAGGTCACACGTTCAGTGCCACGGCTGGAGGACACAGTCACCACAGGCCACACCTTGTGGTGGCTGCAGTAGGTTGAGGTGCAGCTGGAAGCTCTGCACTTCATTCATCCCCTTCTGGATCTGTCCTTTGAGCTTTACACAATGAGGACCCCAGACATATCTGCAAATGCAGTTCCAAAATCGAGACTTGGAAGATGATCAGGCAATGGAATTGTTTTTCTTCAGCCCCTCCTTGATTCTCATGTTCTAAACATGGGCAGTGGAGTGCATCCCATCACAGAGCATTAGGGAATTTTGGGAGTGATACAGACTACTTTTCTCTTTTACACCTTGTTTTTGTCTAGTAGCTCTGTTATGGGTAAACTCACCTGCCAGCAAAGGAATAGTTTAAAAGTTCATCATAATTGCACCTAGGTTTAAATGCATCACCATTCACCCCATAAATACCAAAGGCTGGGAGGAATTACCTGTCACATGCACAGGCACTGTTCCCTGCGACTGAGGACACTGTGAGCGCTGACACCCCACGAGCAGGACGGGGTCACAGCAGCTTCAGCAGGAACTCATAGGTTGCGTTGATGATCCCCCAGGACAGCACAGAGCGGTGGTAGTTCAGGTGGGCTCCTCTGAAGAGGTGGACCACTTTCCTGTCGCGCTCCAGCCAGATCTTTGCTAACACTTTGGAGAAGGACTGAAATTCGCCACCAATCTGAGCTTGCATGCGAGTTTTTACGACATTCAGAGGGAAGAACAAGATGCCCAGCATGGCGCCCAGCAGCCCCCCGCAGATGAAGTCGTTGACCAAGTGAGAGCTGTACGAGGTGGCCTCAGGCAGACACTGCTTGATGGGCCCCCGCAGACCGAAGAAGAGCACATTGCTGGGCCCATTTCGGAGCAGAATAGGTACCAATCCCCGGTAGTACTCCCGCAACCCGTATGCTTTCAGCACCTTGAAAGCCTGGAAAGTGTTTGTGAACTTGTCGTGGTGTTTGTAGTCCTGCAGCAGCGTCTGGACGCGCTCGAAGGGCGTGAGCACGGCCTCGGTGGTGCCGGCCAGCGCGGCCGCGGCGCTGCGCGTCAGGAGCTCGGGGGCACGGGCCTGGCTGAGCAGCAGCGCCGAGAAATCCTCATAGAGGCCGAACATGAGGGCCAGCGTGGTGGTTTTCTGCATGAGCGGGGGCAGGATGCCGCGGTACAGCGTGCGCAGCCCGTCGCGGCGCAGCTGGCGCACGGCGTCCCAGGTGCGCAGCCCGTACAGCTGCTGCCGGAACAGCACCTTCTGGATGGGGAACGTCACCACGATGTTGGTGAAGGCCGCGCACAGCCCGCACAGGTAGTGCTTGCCCGACGTGTCCCGGCCCGTGGATGCCTCGGGGACGGCCGTGGCAGCGCTGCCCAGACCCATGGCGGCGGTGCTCCCCCGCAGCACGGCCCGGAGCCTCCTCCCTGTGCCAGAAACAACCCAGGTGTGACAGCTGTGGCTGACCACGCAGCTCTGCCCACCTACTGCATCATTCTAACATCCCCCTAAAAGAAAACAGCCCACAGAGGTTGAAGGGGAAGAGCAACGAAAAGCCAGATCTGATGGATGTCGTGCCATTTCTGCTCAAGTCTAGGCGACCATAGAAAGCAGCAGTTCTTCCCCTCTGTGGTCTTTCAAATTAAAACAGAAATAAATTCCCCTGGAATTACAAATTCCAACAGTGAAAAGATTGTCCCTCACACTAATAAAATGGTGTGAACAGAGAGGCTGCCAAGAAGCCCATAAAAAAGCCAAACTAAATCAAATACATGCAGCAGCATTACAAATCCTAATCCTTACACTCTGCCTCTCCCAGTGGCAGAAAACACCTGATAACACACCACCACCCACAATGGATGCACAGATGTCACACAGGTGTGATTTCACTGACACAGTGGAGAAATTCTTCACAAGTCCCAGTTCACTGCCATGCAGCCTCCTCTGCATCAGCCCCCATGCTTGACGTCCACGTTCTGCTGAGAAGTTTCACAAGTTGAATTTAGCTAGGCCAAGAGCTCTGAAGGACATGTGGATAGAGGCAGCTTGACCAGACAGTCTGGAGAAGTACTGCAGGGATCTTTATCTGGCAAACCCTGTTTGACAGAAGAACGGGATTATTTATTTGGCAGTTATGAAAAGACGTTTCTGCAGGTGCCCAAATCCCACCCTCGATTACTGCTCAGCCTGAGAAAGGTCCATGACAGCCATGGGGTTCATGAGCCTCAAATCCTCCCCAGCACCAGGAACACACATGAGATTCCCAGGATTTGCAGGGGTGTTTTGGGACAACAGACCTGCCTGGCACAAGCAGCTCCCTAAACTAGGAGGGGAGAAAGAAAGGAAGAAGGAAAAGTCAAGGACGGGCGAGAGAGAAAGGAGCGGGAAGAAATACGGAGAAGAAAAGGGAGGGGAAAAAAAGGGCGGGGGAGAGAAAGAGAGAGAAGAAAGAGAAAGGACGGGAGAAAAAAGGGAAAGTCGCTTATTTTCCGAAACTCCCGGTGCCTTTGATGTGAGCAGTGTCTCCGTCCCCTGGGGAAGCCCTGGCACTCCAGGTCCGGGAGTGTCCCGGAGGGCTCCCGGCGGGGCCCTCAGCGCTCTCGGGCGCGGGAGCCGCAGCTCTGCACTGCCCGCGCACATGCCGGGGCCGCGCCCACTCCCCGGCACCCCTGATCTCTCCCGACACCGTGTTCTGCCCCGCAGTGCCCACACCGGCACACCCCGCGCTTCCCGGTGGGTTTCCAGCCCCGACACCGGGGCCCAAGGTCAGTCCGGCGGCGGCGGCTGCG
>VXBB01003593.1:11673-28102 GCA_013399915.1 Illadopsis cleaveri | reverse complement strand
GGCCGGTCCCGGGCTGGGGGTGCCGTGCCGGGGCAGCGGCGCTGGGAGGGTGAGGAACGCTGCCACGAACCCCTGTCCCGGGCAGAGCTGGGCCGGCGCCTCTGCGTTCGGCTTGGTGTGTGCAGGGTTGACTTTGGATGCTTTCTGTTTGATCCCTGTCCTGGCTAGAGGGTATTGCAGGTGTCGCTGAGGTCCAGAATGGGTCACACATTTCCCAGCGAGACCCATGTCCTTCGGAGGACCCGCACGCTGTGGCACACACAGGTGCTTTTTTTGTCCAAAAGTCCCTGGTTAAACGATGTAATTCTGTCTGCCCTGAGAGACGAGAAAGCCCAGAACAGCTCATGTGGCCTTGCTGGCCCGTGAGCGTGAGGGGGCTAAGGGTGACAGTAGCCAGACCCCACACGTCTGGGCAGCACTGGTCAGCTGTGCCCTGGATAGGCATGTCCAGCATGGATTTGCATATCCCTGTCGTCATGAGGTCCTTCCCAGGTCAAGCTTTGCACTTTGTGTGCTGGCTGGCCAACCACTGAAGAGAGGACAATAGTCTCAAGCTGTGTTAGGGGAGGTTCAGGTTGGCTATCAGGAAGATTTTTGTCTCAGGGTGATTAGACATTGGAATGGACTGCCCAGAGAGGTGCTGGAGTTACTGTCCCTGGAGGTGTTTAAGGAGAGACTGGATGTGGCACTTTGTGCTGTGTTCTAGTTGATGAGGTGATGATTGGTCAAAGGTTGGACTTCATGACCTCAGAGGTCTTTTCCCATCTCAGNTGGTGCTTATGGCTGCACAAGGCCGGGCAGCTCAGCGCCTCGTTACCCTTTGCCCTGCGAGCGGCGGGGCGCAGCGAGCGCGGTCAGGGGCTGAGGCAGCGCGGGCGCCCCGTGTCCCCCCGAGCTCTGCCCACGTTCTCTGTCCCCGCGGCCGGNGGACAATAGTCTCAAGCTGTGTTAGGGGAGGTTCAGGTTGGCTATCAGGAAGATTTTTGTCTCAGGGTGATTAGACATTGGAATGGACTGCCCAGAGAGGTGCTGGAGTTACTGTCCCTGGAGGTGTTTAAGGAGAGACTGGATGTGGCACTTTGTGCTGTGTTCTAGTTGATGAGGTGATGATTGGTCAAAGGTTGGACTTCATGACCTCAGAGGTCTTTTCCCATCTCAGTGGTTCTGTGTTTTTGTGACCTTGTCCTCACCTCCAGAGGGGCCAATGGAGGTTGGTGTCTTGCCGGTGGAGCTGTGGTAGCTCCTGTGCCACCTCTGCCTGCCCAGCCTGGACTGCTGCAGCTGCAGGGCTGGCACGAGCAGTGTGTGGGCTGCCTGGAGCACAGACTGACCCAACCAACCCAGCATGGAGCTGTGGTCCTGCAGAGAGGCCTTCTGGCAGCACTGCCTGGCCTCCAAAACCAGGAGCATGCAGGACCTGGAGTCCTCCAGGCACCTGTCCCTGTTCCAGTGGTGGAGGGGCTGGTGCCATGGGGGTGTGTTTGGCAGCCTGAGGCTGCCCTGGCCACCGCTGGCCCCTGTGACACATGGGGAGCAGGGTGAGTGGGGCAGGACAGGCTGGGGCACGTGGGGCTGGGGCCAGCACTGGCCAGCACTGCCCCACAGCTGACTGGTGGCCCTGCCTGCCTGCCCCTCCTGCTGCTCTGCTGCTCCTGCTGTGCACGGTGTGTCCTATGGAACCCCAGGGGGACATTGGGAACAGCAGGTGACAGAGCGGCCAGCTGCACACCCCTCACACAGACCTGGAGCTCAAGTCTCTGCAGCAGGAGCTGCAGCAGGACAAGGGAGTCCAGCCTTTGGCCAACTCTCCACGGGGCTGCATCATCTGACAGTGCCTTTCAAGGCTGCAAAGGGAGAGCATTCGTTTACTCATGAGGGCAGGTGAAACCGGAAGGAAACACCTTCAGGGACCCTACCCATGCTGGGCACTGCATACAGGACAGCAAAGTGCTGTGTTGCTCTTCTCTCTCCCTGCAGCTCCTTTCCTGTGGTTGACCAGCCCAGATGAAAGGCAGGTTGCTGGCAGCTGCCTGCTTTCTGCACACAGTGGTGTAATCACAAGTGGAAGTATTAATATGAGGGCAGATTGGGGTCACCTGGTCAGCCGACTTGAGCCTGTAAAACCACAGCTGCAGAGACTGGGGGGCTGCAGTATCAACCCCTGGCCATGCCTCTCACCATGGCCAGTCCTGCCTGGTGCCTGCTTCAGTCAGAGATCAGCCAAGAGGAGGGGGACACACACTGGACACTGAGCTGAGGTTTTTCCCTCAGCATCATCTCATCCTGCAGTTGCCCACAGCTCTCAACTCCGTGCCTGTGCCAGACAGGATGGTGGTGTGAGGGCTGGGTATCATCACTGCCAAAATCCCCAGTGCTGGCAGCACTGTGGGGCTTGGAGGTTCCTCTCCAGCCATCTTCCCAGAGCAGGACCATCCCCAGGGGTTGAGGCAGCCCAGGGTTTTGGGCCCATTTTTCATTCCATGACTCTGAAAGACTGTAGATAGAAGTTTTGGAGTGGGGAGGAATGTGAGCATTCCCTGCCCAGCTCTCAGTGTGAATTTGCTCAGGTAGGAATTACCAGCTGGAGTAGGAAGCAGGAGTATTTTTCAGCAGGAATTACTGGCTGTGGGTCGTGGGCTCAGTGCGTGGGGGTATGGTAGAGCTGGCCAGAGCTGGGGGTCCTTGCACAAGGCCAGCTGTGTGGACAGGGCCATGGTCTCTGCAGGCAGCTCAGTGTGCCCAAGGGAGATGGGCCATGGTCACATCCCACTGGGCTCCACGTGAAGCTGAGACAGTGAATGAAGGACCTGTCTGCAATAGGCAAATAAAAGGAGATGTAATTTAATTACCTTCTCTGATCTCTGTTGTTTGTCGAAGTGGGCTATGCAAAGGCAATTTGTAATTATTTCTTAACACTTGTAAGATGTGGATTTAAGACGTGATTTTGTTTGTCTGTAAAATATTGAACACCTCTGCTGTGTAAATATTTAACTGCTTTCTTTGAGGAAGCCAGATAGTGATGAGCAGTGCCGGTGACTCCAGTTTGCCAGGTTGCAGGTGCGCAGGGGCTGCAGAAGGGAGAGCTGTTCCCTTTGGTCACATCCTACAGCTGCAGGTGCTTGCCCTGCTGCCTGCAGGTCTTTGTGCTGGGGAACAACGTCCTCCACTACAAGTTTTGGGCTGTTCTTGTGCCTGTCCTCGAGCAGCCTGACCACAGACAGCAATGTCCACTCCAGCTGTGAGGCCAGGCTGGACATCTGCAAGGGAGCCAAGTGCTTGTCCTGGTGCCACACCAACCCCAAGGGATCCATGTCCCAGGACAGGCAATGCCCACCTGTTGTCAGCTGTTCTTCAGCCTGTTCCTTAGGCTGTTGTTGATGAATCAGACTATAGCTAACCCCAAGTGCCAGGTAGAGGACTTGCCTGACAGTCCTGGCACAGTGTCCTGCTCTGTCTGATGGTGCCAACCTTGAAATCACTGAACATAGAGAGGATCTGGTGAGGCTGTTTCTGAGCACAGGGACAGGTGTCCTGTGACCAGCCAGCTCATCCAGGCTACTGAGACAGCACTGCCTACAGTGGCTTCAGGTGCCAGGTTCCTCCTCTAGGGCTGTGCTCTGAAACAGGGGCTGGTTGTACAGTGGATTTTTCTTTTGGTTAGAAACTTGACCTTGACTCTTCTCTCCAGAGTGGAGTAATCAAGTAAGTCTTGGTGCATGGTGTGGGAGAGGACACAGTGGCACTCTAAGACTCACATGGCTGAAAGGAGGTTAGGACATGCAGGCCCCCAGGTTGGTAATGACTGTCTGGTTTTCCAGACCCGCAGAGCAGGAAAGTCAGGTGGGTGAAATAGAGAGCACTCTGAGCACCTTAGTCCCAGTTTCTCAATCGGGATTCCAAACCCAGCTCCCTTCAAGCAGTTTTTGGGCAGTCCCAGTATTGACTCTCATTCTCTTGTTGTTCAGGACTTGCAATCCCTTAGAGGTGTTGGCTGTGAAATCAGAGAAAGTAGTTTTTTCAGAAAAGCAGGACGTTCAGTCTCAGTTTCCCAAGTGTTCCTGTTGCACCTGGGTTTTGGAACACCCGCGGTATGGTGTCGTGTGCCCGCCCTGCTCTGCCCCATTCCCCCTTGGAGGGTAAACGCTGGGAGCATTTCCGTGGCTGCTCTGGCCCCACTGCAGTGCCCCAGTGCATGGGGGTCCCTCCTTCCCAGGTCTGACCAGGCGTGGGTTCTGACCAACCCCAGCATGGCCTCACACCGAGAGGGGACCCTGGGGTCCCAAGTGGTGGCCGGTGCCGAGATGGGCTCCAGCTGCACCAGCAGGGGGGGCAGGGGCTGCCACAGACACAGGAGCATCTTCTGTGCCACTCTCTGACCCAGAGTGGGGGGGTTCTCACTGGCTTCTCTGACCTCCTTTCTCCAGAGCCATGCAGGGATGCTGACAGCTCAGGGATGGGGGCCNTTGGTGCTTTTTTGTCAATTATGCTGATGTGCTGAACTTACAAAAACTGTATTCACCCTGTGTGGGTGGGCTTGTGTGGACATCTTTCCATAACTGCCTCTGAAAGCCTTCAAATAAAGATCCCCTTTTATATTACCTCCTTACTAAAAGATTATCTCAAGTTTCATTTCCAGGTTAGGAAAAAGGCAACAGTAGAGGAAATGTGCTCCTGGCAGGACCCATGGCATGCCTGTCTGGGCCCCAGCCAGGACAAACCCCTCATCCTGGAGGCCTGCAGCACCATTCACCTGGGAATTGCTCACTTTGTCAGTTGCTTGGTCCATGTTTGTGCTGGGAGAGTCAGGAATGGGCACTGTGTCCCATGTGTGTCTCTCCAGCAGTGTCTGGGCAGAATTAGAATTGAGGTGATCCTCCTCCTCAGCTGGTGCCATGTCCAGCTCTGGGCTTCTCAGTCCCAGACACACAGACACACGGGGGAGTCCAGTGAAGATGCTGAAGCAGCACTGCTAAAAGGAACAGTGGAGGGAACCAGGGCAACTCAGCCTGGAGCAGGGAAGGCCCAAGGGGACTTTGTCCATGGCTATAGAGACCTGCAGGGAAGGTGCCCCGGGACAGGCACACAGGATCAAAGGAGGCTCCCTCTGAACGTCAGGAAACACTGCTTCACTGTGAATTTGTGGAGTTCCTGTAACCAGAGACAACCCAAAGTCACAAGGACACAGTCCTGGGCACCTGGCTCTGGTGGCCCTGAGCAGGGAGAGAGACTGGACAAAGAGACCTCCGGGAGTCCCTTCCAACCATAACCAGTCCTATTGATTACTTGGAGCCTGCAATTCCCACAGCACTAATGATCCTCTCCCCAGACCACAGGATGTGTGTCACTGCTCATGACGGCTGTGAAGTGGGTCTCTAAGGTCCCAAGAGATGTACCAAACCCCAATTACTGTCTGAAGCAGCGGCATCCCAGAGATGATTTCCTCTGACATTCCATGCTCTCTTTTCACACACCAGTTTGGAGGTGATCCTGTTTCTCACAAACCCTCCCGACTCCTAC
This sequence comes from Illadopsis cleaveri, assembly GCA_013399915.1. Classification (NCBI taxonomy): domain Eukaryota; kingdom Metazoa; phylum Chordata; class Aves; order Passeriformes; family Timaliidae; genus Illadopsis; species Illadopsis cleaveri. The sequence goes on along the minus strand of VXBB01003593.1, from coordinate 22,585 downwards.
AGCCTTACAAAGTAAACAGCTCCCATGAGGCTGATCACCCAGGAGAGTAAAAATTCAGAGAAACCAGACTAAAGTATCTCTCCAAAGGGCAGGGAAGCCACAGTGGCCTCATACTCATTGCTCTCCCTGAATGTGATACCAGCTCCAAATCACAGAACTCTCCTTCCCCTAGGAAAATAGCCAGGATAAGGAAAATGACGAAACCTGTGAAGATCTTTACAGTTTTTGAACACATGATTACACTGACACTTCAGAGAAACAAAAAGGTGTATGTAAGTCACACTCTTTGTCTCCCTGCTTCTGACCTTGAACCTGGGAGGGGGCCATGAACTAGAAACAGCCACACAGGTGTCAGGGAAGAACCTGCCACCTCAAGCTGTTCCCTTGTACTCCACCACCACCACCATTTCACTCCCCATCCCAGACAAACTGGGGAAAAAAAAAACCTCCACGGTTTTATTACATCTTTTTCTATATAAATAGAAAAAAAGCAGCATTTTACTGAGGTGAAACTCAGCCTGGGTTTCAGCAGGGTGAGGGCTGATGCTGGACCCCAACCCAGCAAATGAAGGCATCCCCATGACATTCTGAGGGAGGGGCTGTGTCTCCCCTCAGAGCTCCTGGGATTCTCAGGTCATTTTCTTGCGCTTCCGCTGTCCCTCTGGTGCCTTCTGCATGGGCAAGGGCAGAGACAGAGTACCCAGCTTGTGGTTCTCATCATTCTCCATCCCTGGCACCCCCTTGGCCTTGGACACCCTGAGCCGCAGGGCCTTGGCGATGTCCAGTATCCTGGAAAACATCGGAGAAGCGCCATCAGTGGGGCTGAGCCCCCCGTGCCATGACCCCACAGGGACCCACAGCCCTCTGGGAGAGGCCTGGAGGTGTCTCTGTGGTACAGGGGTGCCATGGAGGAGCACCAGGGCTGCAAGGCAGAGAGCCCTCCAGGGGACAGAGTACTGCTGGTTTTTTCAGCAGGTCCCAGCCTCCTCTGTGCTTTTCCCCGCAGCATCCGAGGCCCCATGTTCCCATCTGCAGGATGGCACAACCTAAACCTGGGCATCAACTGCCAAAACCAACATGGATTCCTGGAAAAGCTTAGTTCCAGAAAGAAAAACAAAGAGGGAAAATGGATGGAAACCAACAGCAGAGACTGCTCTTAAACCCACTACTACCGATCAAAGAATGAAGATCACGGTGGGCAAAATAAGCAATCACATCAAAATCAATGAGGAAGGTTGAAAACCAAGCAATGACCAAGGGCTTTGGTAAGACCCAGTAGTAACTGAAGTTTTGGCCAGAAAACCTGACACAATGAATGCTGCGGGACCAAGGACAGGAGCACAGCTGGAGCTGCAGCTGCCAGCTGACTCCTGGGAAATGCAGCTCCTGCACCCACCCACAGACAACTGCCATCCTTCCCTGGAAAATTAAAGCCCTACCCAGGTCCAGAGCTGCTTCAGAGCTCTCCCAGGGTCTTTCTGTAGGAGGATCCTGGCAGGTGTGAACAAACAGGATGACTCACCTGCTCTCTGGGAGCTTCATGTCGTTCTGCAGGATGGTGAGATCTGTCTGGAAGTTGTTAATGTGCAAAGCCAAGGCAATGACATAAGCGGTGATTTTAGCCTTCATGGATGCAGAGACTAAATTCTGGATGCTGTGTGGGAAGAGGGAGAACTCGTGAGATGTGGAGTCTAAGGGGGGTCCTGATGGTGTGTCTGTGGCCCCTCAAGCTGACCTCTGCCATACCTGTGCCTCTAGAGCATCACACTGCATTCCTTACCTGCCATCATTGTAGGTCAGCGAGGTGAAATTCTTCATGAGTTTCCTGCTGATGATGTGTGGGCATTCAGGACCCATTGGATCTAAGGCAGAAAGGAACTTTGCAGTGGAATGAGGAACACACACTCTGCCTTGCACTGCCTGCCCACCACAGCAGCACATGTATCATCCTGACACTTATCCTGGAATATCAAAATGCCCACAGGGAAAGGGACCCACCAGGATCATTGAGTCCAGCCCCAGGAATCCCACCATTTATTGCCTCTTCCCAGCATCACAACAAACCTAAAAGGAAAATCGGTGCTTGATTTCTAGGTCTCATAATTTTTCAGGCCTGAGAGAATCTCAACAGCTTTTATTTTCATAGTAAAAAAGAAATTCCCACTTCCATACTATACAATCTAAAATGCACACACACCTGTGCACATACTTCTTTTGCCACAAAATACTGTTAAAGCTGTGACCACACTAACAAGTCCCTACTATCACCAAGTGTAGTCATTCCCACATCCTCCTTAGACAAGTCCTGTGGGTGACTCCTGTGTCTCCAGCAGCACAGGAAGATATTTGAAGCCAGGCTTGCCACTTCCTCCTCCCTCAGCCCTGCCAAGGACTGACAAAAATACAACAGATCTAAGGTAGATGGCAAGTCTGAGGTATGATCCACACACTCAGCTGACAAGCAAAGGATGATGAAGATATTCCCAAAAGCATGTGTTTATAAGCTGAAAACTCTTACGCTTCTTCTTGATCACTTTCAGGTGACTGAACTTAATGAGGGTATCCAAGAACCAGAGGCATCGAGCTTTGTGGTCTCTTCTCTTCTCGTCAGTGGGCAGGAACTTCAGCTCCTCCAAAACAAAGGAGCAGTGGCTGCAGGGAAGAGGAGGGGGAGTTCAGCTCCCTAGAGGGTCCCTTGCTGCTGTGTACACAACTGTTCCCCACGTTTCCCAAGGCAGGTGTTGCTCTGCCATGCCTGTATCCAATGTCCTCCCTCCACCCCAGAGCTGTGGCACTGGCAGCAGCAGCCCTGCTGCCCCTCAGCCAGGATGTGGCCACTGGCAGTGGTGTTACCTTCTCTCCTCTGCTCTCTTGGCCATCTCCTCTGCAGTGATGTTGGCCAGGGCAGCTGCTGGCACCTGCAGTGCCTCGTACTCGGCAGGAGACAGGACTGGCAGGATTTTAAGGAAAAGAACAAGCCTGGGCTCTCCCTTCAAGGTAGGGCAGTTCTGTCCACATTCACTTGAGGAGAAGTAGGCAGGGCAAGGGGCTGGAACCTGTCCAGGAGCTAAGGCCCCTAGGAGACTGTGGCACAACCACAGTTCACTTCCGAAAGGCCAACCTCACCAATATTCCCTGTGGAATGCTGCCCACCAGGAGGCAGAGCATCCTGCTCTCCACAGGAAAGAGGTGGATATGGGACTTGCACACCCCAAAACCCCAGGGCAGCATTACCTTGCTCCCAGCTCTTGGCCTGTGAGGGACAAAGGCTCAACTTACTCCCACACATCAAATGGCTTCATTGAGACTTAAAGGCATGACAAACCACTGTGACACAGAAAAGATACTGTCCTCAAACTTGTAAACGTGCTCTGGCCTGTCGGCGTCCTCGTGGCACGGTGGGAGGAAGGCAGAGATGTTCTGCACATCGTCCTGGGCCATGTCCTGCATCAGAGCTTGGGAGGAAGTGGGACAGGAGCATTAGGATCATGCTAACCAAAATGCAGAGAACAGGAACACAACCTAAATCCTTCCTCTAGAAGCAAGTTTACTCAATGGGTCAACACCATTTTAGTCACAGCTGGAGTTTTAAACATTTACAACTTCTATCAAGAACCTTCTGGTCATAAAAATATAGAAAGGCCAGTCCAGACTAGAGAAACACCTAGGAAAGAAGGGCACCAAGACATCTGCTGCTGCAGGTGGGCAGAGCACGGTTTTGGCACCTGCGTTCCAGTGGACACCCACCTGGCACAAAGGAGCTCTGAGAGCACAGCCAATATCCACCCTGGAACAAAAGGGATGAAAGGTGGTAGGGTCTACACTCAACAGATCTCTCTCCTGTTCATGGCAGTGACATTTTTAGGATCCCAGAAGTGCTCTGGAGGGCTCTTGTCTGCCGTCCTGCCCAGATGTCCAGAGTCAGGGCAGCCCCAGCTCTCTCCTGCCACAGCTTGGAAGCCCCCAGGAATGGTGACACCACACTGTGCTGTGACCTGTCCCAAGGCTGCACCACTCTCTGAGGTAAGGTGTCTTTTCAACAGCCATGCCACAGAATTCAGATCAGGTAAAGGCACTGCCTTTATCCCTGTGAACTCATATCCCACAGGAGCTTCCAAAGCAGGCAGTATGGACACTGATGTTACAGGGACCTTCCCTCATTCAGGCAACTCCAATACCAAATCCAGCAGGACCAGAAAGCAGCAGTTCCTCTACATGTACCTGTCTCAGCTGTTACACCAGCTACTTCCTCATCTTTCTTTAAAACCCTCAGGGGTTTTAAAGAAAACCCCTCTTCTTCCTGCCACACTTGGCATGGACAGACAGAAAAAGGCACTTCAGGTTGTCCTGATTACAGCCCGAGACAGAATCCTCTCACCTGTCACTCCCTTGGCATCTATAACGTTTGCAGCTGCTTTTGTCACAGCTGTGCTCACGATGTCGTTGCCCACAGCGTTCATGCGGCGAGAGCTCAGAGCTCGCTTCTGCTTGCTGGTTCCAAAGGCCTCAATGCACAAATCCATCTGCACCAGACAGAAACACACACTGAAACACCCTGTGCACCCACCCAGGAGAACACAAACCCCACTGCTCCTTCCACAGCCACGGTCTCTAAAGAAAACTTTAACCTCTTCACGTGGCAAAACCTGCAGGTGCAGGATGTGCTGGTCTGCAAAGGGCAGGAGGTCACTGGGATGGTGACCATCCTAAAATAACCAGGAAAATACTCCTGAGCCAGGCCATGACTGTTCTGCCTCCTGGACACAGGGAGAATGCTGGTCCTGCACAGGTTTACCCTGCAGGACACCAAACCTCCCAGCCTCAAGACAAACATCTGCCCTGTCAGCTAGATAATCACTGCAGAACATGACATGGCTTTCAACTTTACCTTCTCCCTGTAGGATTTGGTCTGATAATCCTTTGTGTCGTCAGGTAACAAGTTATCTATAAAACAACAAAAGTTAATGTTGGACAGAAGCAGCCAGGACAGGAATTCCTTTAGCTCTGTGACTGACAGACTTGGCACAGCACATCAGGATCTCCTCCTTGTGACCTGGCTAATGAAAGGACACACCAAAAATGGGAACTTAGAACAAAAATGGAGCTTTTGCTACAAAGCCCATGGGTGCAATACATGGACTATGGCCAAACCCACACTCCTGCTACACAGGGTAAAAATCAGCTACCAAAAGATGTGATCTTTTGGGGTCTTATCCTGGGTTCAATGACAAAAAAACAGTCCTGCTGGATAAAACCGCTCTTTTTTTTTGTTATTCAGGGATCCAATTCCTGATGAATCTCAGGCCTCCCTGAGCAGAACACCTCCAGACAAGGCTGCACTTGAGCAGTGACACTCTGAGTGACTCCCACCCTCCACATTCCCTGCTTAACTTCCACCCTGGACTCGCTGTGCTCGCCCCTCCCACTGTCCCTCTCAGCATGCACAAGTGAAGGAATTGTCCTTGCTCCTTGCCAAGGGAACAAGGCAGGAATGAGAAGGACAAAGCAACCGAGCAGCTGTGACACCCAGCACCTTGTACCTGAGAGCAGTGGCTGCATGTTGAATATTTCAGCGTTGTAGACCTCCATCTGCCCAGAGTTCTTGTCTAACACACCAACAAAGTACCTGGGGAGAATGGGGGCAGTTGATTAGTGAGAAGCAGAGCAGTGGAAATGATTTAAATTATGTGGTCTTCTCACATCCTGGCAGCTCTCCTGCCTTGCACATAACAGTGCTATGATAAACCAAGTTACCTCCAAGGCACATGTACGTATAAAAACAGAAAGACTTGCTACTCTAAGTATATGCAGAAGTCCTAAAACAACTGAATTAGGTGAAGTGTAGGTGCCAGAGTTCTGCTATTTTCTTTTGCCTTTTTTGCTATGCCAGGATTTGATGGCCATAACTTGAACAACAGTCAAATTTCTCTGTAGCTCCCAGAGCTCAGGATCTCCAGAGCTGCAGGCAAGCACCACTTTAGCCCCCAGAACCACCTCTTCAACAGTGTTCAGAAGTAAGAGCACTTAAATCTGCCCACAAACAATATTGAATCAACACCTGTACCATACACATTTGTTAAACTGCATTTATCTCTCCAAACTCGAGGAAAAAACAACCCCCTGGTGCTCTTTTTTCAGCTGCAGCATCTCAAACTGAACACTGCACTATCTGAGGATCCAGCTCTCCTGGTTTCACTGCTCAGACAGAACAGAGATTGGTAAGGGCATGTTTTGACAGAAGTGAAGCCAGTTCCTTGTACATAATTACAAAGTATCTCAGCTGGAAGGGCCCCACAACAATGACCCCTTCAGCGTTGACCAACTGATGATAAAGGCAATTTCTTCATCCTAATTTCTAGTAACAAAGCTCCATCTTGCTGCTACACTAATCCATATCCTCACCCCAGACCCCACAAGATGTTTTCAAATAGGTCTGTGATTTACAGACCACAGCTTCCACAAGATGTGCACCAACAGCCAGAGCCTCCTGTCCCAACGCTCCGAGCCCCTGTGGAAACCTCTGAGGCAGGTGCAGGGAAGGGAGCAGGAGCTCTGTGTCTGGTGTGCTCCTGGCTCCTTTTCCATACCTGCACAGGGAGTTGCACTTCATGACCTCGCTGCCGAAGTTGTGCCCCACGTAGCAGAGCCGCTCTGTCTCCGAGACCTGGGAAACCATGGAGAATTCCTTCAGCAGAGGGCTGAGGGACCTTCGCTGCCTCTGCTCTGCTTCCCCGGGCACTGCAATGTACCTGCAGGGTGTATGTACAGCAAACCTGCACAACACCTCACCGTGATCACCCCTCAGTACTTCAGTTTGAGATGTGGCTTTCAGTGATTCATGCAAGCTGCAGTATTGTCAGGTGCCTGCAATTCACCAACTGAAAAGCCACAGCCAGCACTACCAGTGTTGGGATTTTAAGAGATGGCACCACTTCAAGAGGTTTCAAAGCATTATTTATTTCTGCAGTCTCACTGAAGGGTGAGAATGCCTTCACCATATCCCAAAAGTCTGTGGTCAGTCGTCCCCAGACCACAAGTTACAAGGTCTTTTAAAGGTTAATTAGCCAATAAACTACTGCCACAAAGTTTGTTTATGTCTTAATTAATTAATTAAAATTAAAATATATTAAAACCCCAATATTTAATTGAACTGTCCCACACATCTTGCTGCAATGTGAGCTTTCTTATCCAATCATGTGGTGACACACAAACTACTTGCTACACCTTAAAACTCTTCTACTATTTCTGTAACTACTTCTATATCCAAACCTAAAAATCTTAAAACTTTCCACTACCTAGCTTAATATGTTTTATCTAAACTACAAACTCGCATTTTTACTTATGGTCTCTAAACTTGGAAGCCTTTTCCAAGGTCTCAGGTTGAACCCTGTATTTATTTTTGTATTTGGGCCTGCAAGCACAAGATTTTGAGAATTTTCTGGGCCTGGAATTCCCACATACCAGGAGTGTACCAAATACCTAAACATATTTTCAATGCATTTTGAGAATGTATTGGGTTTTCTGCTCTGCTGCAGTGAATTTCCTGCAATGATTTGGGCTGAAAAGTCATTTATTCCTTGAGTGCAGCAGCTGTAAAGATTAACAGCAGCATCAGAAAACATCTTCTGATTGCACTCTCAGTTCCCTCTTCATTGAGACATCACCTATGATGTAATTTAGCCATACAAAGACACCTTTGGTGAACATTTCCCAGTGTGAACAGAACACAATGGATTTCATTATAAAAATGCACCTGCCTAGCTGGGAAGCAACTCCCAGATGGTTCAGCTTGTCCCTGTCCTGCCAGCTCCACCCTGCAGTGTCCATCAGCCATGTCGGTGCCAGAGCCTCCCCTGACTCCTCTGGAACCCAGAGATACCTCAGCACTCAGAGCACATCCCTGTGAAACATGCTGGCCTAAACTTTGATCGTTTTAAAAAAAATCTGCTTCAAAGTTCAGCACAGGTTTTCATTTTCACAGAATCCCAAACTGGTTTGGGTCATAAGAGACCTTAAAGCCCATCCAGCCCCACCCCTGCCACGGGCAGGGACTCCACTGTCCCAGGCTGCTCCAAGCCCCAGTGTCCAGCCTGGCCTTGGACACTGCCAGGGATTCAGGGGCAGCCACAGCTTCTCCAGGCACTGTGCCAGGGCCTCCCCACCCTCACAGGAAGGAGTTTCTCAGTCCAGCCAGAGGGAGTTGCTCAGCCCACAGCCCTGAGGGCAGAACAGAGTCAATGCCCTCCGCAGTAGTGTGGGGATTACACACGGGAATTGCCCGGGCTGGGCCCGGCCGCCGCTCCCGCTGTGGTCCCTAACGGGCCCCGCAGCCCCCGGGGCTAATTAACAGCATCTGTGACTTTTGTCCGATTATGGCCATTGCGTACTACTATCATAATATCCTACAAAATTACTGCAACCCGACGGTCCGCAGCCGCCCCCGCCGCCTCAGGGTGGGCCCTCACCAGGATCCTGCGGTGCCTCTTCCGGGGATGCGCCCTGTCCCGGTTGCGGTACACGGTGAAGCTCAGGGAGTCGGGGTGCTGCAGCTTCCCGTTGGCGAACCGCACTGCGGGAGAGGAAGCCCATGAGATCCGGAGCCGGCCGCGATCCCCGAGGGGCCCGCGACCCGCCCCACGCCCCCGGCCCAGTCCCGCTCACCGAGCGCCGCCGGCCGCTCCGCGTCGGGGTCCCCGCGGTAGCGCCAGGTGGCGGCGGCCATGGCGAGGGGCTGAGTGAGGGCTGCGGCTGCTACGCGCGCTGCTCCCGTTCCTCCGCCCTCTTCCGCCACTGCCTCCCGTCGTGGCAATAAGCTCAGCCCCGATTGGGCGAGGCGAGACCCTGCCGCTGCTTGTAAGTAAAGAGGTCGCCGATTGGCTGTCAGCAGGGCCCGCGCCGCCAGCGNCCCCTTTATGTCCCGTGTACGACACAAAACGGAGTCTCCGGGTGTGCCTTCACCGGTGCCGATGCAGCCCTGGGGTGCAGGTGCTTCTCTGGGAGGGGAACAAACCTTGGGTGTTGCAGGTGATGCGTAAAGGAAAAAAAAACGGGGAAAAAAGGCACTGTCTTGAGAAGAGCACCTTTCAGCAGGAGACCCCTAGTTATCCAACAGTCAGTTAATGTTCCGGAGTTTTCAAAGGCTCTAAATTACTTAATTTTCCCCGTCCTGAGTATTCTAGGTGATAACTGGTGAATGCTCTCCCTGTTCTGACTCCATCCAAGGACACACGGTGGGATTCTGGGGATATCCTGTGCGGGGCGACGAGCTGGCCAGCAAAGACAGTGATGGGCAGGAAAGAAAAAGCAGCAAACACATCCGTGTTTGAGGATGGACATTCTGAATCAGCAGACATACATTTGATCCCTCCTCAAAAGAATAATTTTGGCCATGTGACTTTTTTTTAGCTGCTTTATGGTCTTGTGTCCACTCATGCTGTCGCCTTGCTGTTGGAAAATAAAGGTGAGCACAGGAATTTCTGTGTGCGTGCCTTGGATGTGCAGCCTTTCTGCTCACCAAATCTTACACTTTGTTGTTTTTTCATGAGGAAAAGTCAAGATATTGCTGAGGGTCACTTATGTAGTCTTGAAATGAATCTGTTAGGATACGACTCATGTTCTGTTAAAGAAAATTTAAAAAGAAACAACACCTCACTCTTGCCTACTTGTCTTGTTGAGTGTTACATTGTTTTGCCAGCAGCCCCGGTGTTTCTGTGGAAGGTTACCCAGTTGTGTGAGCAGTGCTTCAGAGGGGGCAGCAGGTTATTACTGTAATCAGATTTTTTTGCAGACCAGGATTAAATGTTTAACTCGTGGGTGTGAGGTGACTCCTGTTCTCCAGTTTCCAGCACAGCTGCCTGTGACATGGGTGGTGCTGAGGTCAGCTCTGTGGCAGAATCAGGCAGAACCTGGATTTTCACTGCTTTTCTTTGTCCTCCAGACTGCTGGCTTTTATCTTGTGCCCATGTGGTGGTGGTGGTGGTAGTAAAGTCAGACCAGTTTCTGTTTGTTTGTGTCTCAGCTCTCACCTTTCGTCTTAACAGCCTGGTTCACTATGGTAAGCCTGGTTGCAGCCCGACCAGGACTTCAATCATAGAATCATACAACAGTTTGGGTTGGAAGGGCGCTTTGTCTAGTTCCATCTCCTGCCGTGGACAGGGACACCTTCCACTACCCCAGGCTGCTCCACGCCCCAGTGTCCAACCTGGCCTTGGACACTGCCAGGGATCCAGGGGCAGCCACAGCTTCTCTGGGCACCCTGTGCCAGGGCCTCACCACACTCCCAGGGAGGAATCCCATCTTCTGCTGCCATCTTTCAGTTTGAACCTACTCCCCTTTCTCCTTCACTGCAGACTCTCATAAATAGTTTTGTCCCACCTTCACTGTAGCCACCTTCAGAACTGGAAGGCCACAGTGAGGTCACCCTGCAGCCTTCTCTTCTCCAGGCTGAACAACCCCAATTCACTCACCCTTTCCTGCCAGCAGAGCCGCTCTCTCCCTCTGACCAACTCGGCGGCCCGTATAGCGGTGTTCTCTTCTGTTTTGCAGGACCATGGATTTCCCGGGGCACTTTGAACAAGTCTTCCAGCAGCTCAACTACCAGCGGCTGCACGGGCAGCTGTGCGACTGCGTCATCGTGGTGGGGAACCGGCACTTCAAGGCGCACCGCTCGGTGCTGGCCGCCTGCAGCACGCACTTCCGCGCGCTCTTCACCGTGGCCGAGGGCGACCAGACCATGAACATGATCCAGCTGGACAGCGAGGTGGTGACGGCCGAGGCCTTCGCCGCGCTCATCGACATGATGTACACCTCCACGCTGATGCTGGGGGAGAGCAACGTGATGGACGTGCTGCTGGCCGCCTCCCACCTGCACCTCAACTCGGTGGTGAAGGCCTGCAAGCACTACCTGACCACG
>VXBB01003593.1:674-11578 GCA_013399915.1 Illadopsis cleaveri | reverse complement strand
GCCCTGCGGGGCGGGCTGGAGCAGCGCGCCGCCTTCCCCATCCGCCGCCTGCACAAGCGCAAGCAGTCCTCCGAGGAGCGCGCCCGCCAGCGCGTCCGGCCCGCCATGGAGGAGCCCGTGCCCGACGTGGCCGCCGAGAGCGGGCAGCCCGTTGTCCACTCGCGGGAGGATTTCTTCTCTCCCGACTCGCTCAAGATCGTGGACAACTCCAAGGCCGACGCTGTCGCTGATAACCAGGAGGACAACACGATCATGTTCGACCAGTCTTTCGGTGCTCAGGAGGATGCTCAAGTGCCCAGCCAGTCGGACAATGGCGGGGGAAACATTTCCCAGATGTCCATGGCGTCCCAGGCCACGCAAGTGGAAACCAGTTTCGACCAGGAGGCCGCTGCTGAGAAGAGCAACTTCCCATGTGAAAATCCAGAGGTCAGCCTGAATGAGAAGGAGCACATGAGGGTGGTGGTGAAGTCTGAGCCCCTGAGCTCCCCAGAGCCTCAGGATGAGGTGAGCGATGTCACTTCCCAGGCAGAGGGCAGCGAGTCTGTGGAGGTGGAAGGAGGAGTGGTGAGTGCAGAGAAGATAGAGCTGAGTCCCGAGAGCAGTGACCGCAGCTTCTCGGACCCTCAGTCCAGCACCGACAGGGTGGGAGACATCCACATTATGGAGGTGTCCAACAACCTAGAACACAAGTCTTCTTTCAGCATTTCAAATTTTTTGAATAAAAACAGGGGAGGTGGCTTTGGTGCCAACCAAAACAACGACGACAACATTCCCAACACCACCAGTGACTGCAGGATGGACAGTGATGCCTCTTACCTGATGAGCCCAGAGTCAGGGCCCACTGGTGGCCACTCATCTGCTGCTGTCTCCCATGTCGAGAACCCGTTCAGTGAGCCCACAGACTCCCACTTTGTGAGGCCCATGCAGGATGTGATGGGTCTGCCATGCGTGCAGACCTCCGGGTACCGAGCGGCGGAGCAGTTCGGCATGGATTTCCCACGCTCAGGCCTGGGCCTGCACTCGCTGTCTCGGGCCATGATGGGCTCGGTGAGAGGTGGAGCTGGTGGCTTTCCTGGCTACCGCCGCATTGCCCCCAAGATGCCCGTGGTGACCTCTGTGCGGGGCTCACAGCTGCAGGAGAGCTCCTCCAGCTCCCAGCTGATGATGAACGGGAGCACTTCATTCGAGGGCGGGCACCTGTCACAGCCGGGCCCGCCGCAGCTGACCAGGGCGTCCGCAGACGTCCTGTCCAAGTGCAAGAAGGCTCTGTCGGAGCACAACGTGCTGGTGGTGGAGGGCGCCCGCAAGTACGCCTGCAAGATCTGCTGCAAGACCTTCCTGACGCTCACGGACTGCAAGAAGCACATCCGTGTGCACACGGGGGAGAAGCCCTACGCCTGCCTCAAGTGCGGCAAGCGCTTCAGCCAGTCCAGCCACCTCTACAAACACTCTAAGACCACCTGCCTTAGGTGGCAGAGCAGCAACCTGCCCAGCAGTTTGCTGTAACCTGCTGCCCCGGGCCCGGAGGAGCCTCGCTGCTGGTGCAGGCGGGCGGATGCCGGCGTGCCACGGTGCCACACACAGTCTTGGCTCTGCCATTGGGGATATCCGGTACCTACCTCGCGGGTGTCGCCGCCGGGAGCCGCGCGGCGGGGATGGGGATGTGACCCCCGGGGCGAAGCAGCCCCTTTGCAGGGCAGAGGGGTGACAGCACGGGGGTCTCCTGAAATAGCACGGTTTGAGAACGAGAAACTGACGTGCGCATTTCTTTTTTTTTGGTTTTTTTTTTGGTTTTTTTTTCCTCTCTCTCTAAAGCATTTTGTAACAGTGAAAGCATTTAAATGATTACTGTAACATGAGTCGCTGCATTATGTGAGCACAGTGGTGCAGAGCTCTTACCTTTAAAAGGGAAAAACAGCTTAGGCTGCACCTGTCTGACATAATGCTTTAAAATATGCTACTTATGAGAATAGTTCTAGGATTATGAATGTATGTTTGGCTGTTTTGTAGTAAAGGACACTGTGTAATCAAGGTGCTTAAATTAAATCCCAGACAAGTAACTTTTGGACTGCCAGGTGTACATATAACTTTAATACAGCAAGATCTGGATGTTTGGCTGTTTGGTTTTTTTTCCGTAGAAACGAGTATTAAGTGGTAAGTGAAGTACTGTCTCTTGTTTGTGCTATTTCTAGCAGTATTTTAACCAGTTTGTATCTCCTATGTTACAATTCTATATACGCAGAAGTTTGAACAGAGCTTGTCTTTGTTGTTCTGAAGGAGAGGGAATTTGTGATGGCTTTTTTTGCCACGTAAGACAGTATCTTGCTGTTCCCAGATGCCCACAGTCCATCTGGTCCCTGTTACGGCGTGAGCACGTTGTTTTTTTCTCTTATCTCCAGGCTTTAATTTCCTGCCCTGCGCCCTTAGTGACTTCCCTTTGCAGCTGTGGATCTGTCCTTGGATCAAATCACTCCTAGGTCAGGGGCAATCCTTGTTCACCATATTGCACAGAATCATAAAGTGTGCTGAGTTGGAAGGGACCCCTCAGGATCATTGTGTCCAGCTCCTGGCCTTGCAGAGGATACCCCAACAATCCCATCTTGTGCCTGAGAGCAATGTGCAAACACTTCTTTACTTCAGGCAGCCTTGGAGTTGTGACCCTGTCGGTGGGGAGCTTATTCAGTGCCAGACCACCCTCTGGGTGAAAAATATTTCCTGATAGCCAACCTAAACCTCTCCTGATTCAGCTTCAGCCTTTTTTTAAGTCCTGTCAGTGGTCACAAGAGTGAAGAGATCTGTACCTGCCCTTCTGCTGCTCCTCAGGAGGATGTTGAAGACCCCAGTGAGGTCTGACCTCAATCTTCTCTGTGCTGAGCAAACCAAGTGCCCTCAGCTGCTCCTCATAAAGCTTCCTTTCCAGACCCCTCACCAACCTCATGGCCTCCTTTGGACATTCTCTAACAGCTTAATGTCTTTTATATGATGGTGCTCGAAATTGCCCACAGCACTTGAGGTGAGGCCGCCCCAGAGCAGAGCAGGACAATCCCCTCCCTCACTGGCTGGTGATATCCCCAGGACATGATTGGCCCTCCTGGCTGCAAGGGCACTGCTGCTTCATATTCTGTAAAATGTCCTTTCAAGTCCAGGCTTTCCACTTAAGCTAGTGTCATAAAAGTACTTTCCTCCATACATTTAAAAATAGCTAATGTAAATTTAGTTTTAAAAAACAACACTGTACTCGTGCAGCAGAAATTTGTCATTTGTCATGTAAATCTCTTTAATTTCCTCTTCTTTTGTGCCACTGTAACTTAACGTTGCCTGCAGTCTCCTTTCTTCCTTGTCAAAGGTGTACATGAACTGGTGCTCAGCATTCTTAGGTTTTAAAATAAACTTTCAGAGCACTTCTGCCAATGATAAATGTCACTCAGCTGAGCAGGGACTGGGTCAGGGCTGCAGAGTGTCCTGCTCAGGAGAGGCAGAGGATTCCCTCCCTGCACCTGCCCTGTCAGCCTGTCCTTTGCACCTTGACCATCTGTGGAATGCAGAAACACAGGAGATAGATTAATTCCTTTAAAATGTTAATATTTTGTTATAGGGTTTACTTACTGGTCATATTTCTGGTTCTTGATTTTTTTAAGCATTAAAATAACACTTTTTTAAAGCAGTGGGATATGCTGTGTTTTGTTTTAATAATTTCAGTATTGGGGACTAACAGCATTGAACTGCATAAACACTCTCCCAAACAACAGTAAAATGCAGTATTTTGTACATTAGTAATTTCTTGTGTTGCTTTATTAAGTAACACTGTTTCATCTTCATTGCATTTCTAGTGTTTTGCTTTTTAAAAACAAGGCTTGGGTTTTTTTTTTCATTTTCTGTCTCCTGTAGCACATCCAAATTTGTTGAACTGTTACAGTGTTTTGGGCAAGGAGACTAATTAGGAACTAATAGGAGCAGATAAACCCTTAACTGAACTTTTGAACTGTTTTTATATAAAAACTAATGTGGAATATCAGTGCAGGAGGACTTCTGTACTCTTTCTTTGAGAAAAAGTTTGTCTGGATCATTTTTGGAAGCAGGAGCTTTAAAATTCATTGTTAGTTGATGTGCAGAGGGGCAGTTGCAGGCCTGGAGCCTGCAGGTGCCTCGCGGCTGAGTCTTCCTGAACGAAGCAATAAATTCCTGGGAGTAGCATAAATAAACACCTGGGGCCTGAGCTGCCTGCTCTAGTGGAGGGTGTCTCACCCACCCCACAGCCTGGAGAGCTTATGCCACTGAATTGTGCCCACAATTGAACTTTGCAAGTGGGATCTTGCATGGGGGTGTCGGGGTGTCTGTTCTGAAACACCTGGAAATAAACCCTACTTTTTTGTGTTGCTGTGTCTGACTGGCTTCACTGGTTTGGTGCTCTCCACACCAGCCTGTACAGAAAAAAATTGTGACTGCAAAAGAGATCATAAAAACCTGGCCTTGGTAATAATTTTGTCCCCAGTAGAGTTCTTTGTAAGAACTTACTTTTGTTAATGAAATAGTACCTACACAGCACCTGTAAAATTCATGATCCATGGTTACTGCTGCTCTCTGAATTCCTCATTGGAGGATGTCACAGGTGCAGGAGGTGCTTGTCTTGAAGGAGTTCTGAGATGGACACCTGAGCCCAGTGCTCCAGTCCCTGTGGCAGCTGATGTACCTATTTCTAGGTATCTATTTCTTAATGCACCTGGGGAATCTGACACACCTGCTCAGACCCCAGGTCAGTCCCTGTCATCAGGGATCACAGGAACCTCTCAGATATTTGGTCACCATCCTTCAGTGTCACAGCAGCTCCACCAGTAGCAGAATCTTCAGTGTCAACACTAAGAAATCTTGGAGACCAGTGAGCTCCCCCACTGGACTCATGCCCTGGGTTTTCACAGCAAAGTCATTCCTGATTTCCAGTGGGTAGTTTGGAAACTCCCCAGGCCAGCTAGGATGACCAGAGCATACTCCCTCCTGACCACCATGGCCACAGTCCAGGTTACAAACCTCCAGAACTACTTCTGACAGGCCAGCACAAGGCAATCAGCCACGCTTGTGAATCAAAACTTACTGATAAATGTATCACAATTCTTCCCAGGTGTGATGCAGGGCAACTTCCAACAGCCATTACTGCTATCAGAGAGTGCTTCATTGAGCACCCAAGAAATGCCAGCAGAGTCCAGCACAAGGGATGCTGCTGTGGGACAGGAAGAGACAGAGAGGTGCTGGGTGAGCTTTAGCTCCCATTACAGGCTTTGTGCTGTGCCCTGGCTCCCTCCTCACACCAGGATTATGGTGCTGCCAGCTGCTCACCCCAGGACACTTCCCTCCTGCCCATTGTGTGCTTCTCAGTCCCTCGTGCTGCTGTCCCCAAAAAGCATGAGTTCCCTGTCTGCCCCCTGCTAGGGTGAAGGCACAGGGGAGAAGGCACGGGTGGCTGCAGGGCAGTGGGGCTTGTCCTGGGACAGAGAGGTGGGAAAACCCCATCTCAGCAGGGCAGATCAGCTGCTGGCACCACTGTTCAACCTGGACATGCCACAGGGGCTCCTGTGTCCTCCTCTGTGGGCCTGGACACCATGGAGTGGTGTGATGGGACTGGGAGGAAGAGGAGGGAGGAGGATGGCTGATGGAGAGCCACAGCTCAAAAGGAGCCTGAGTCCAGGTGTACTCTTCAGCGTGTTCCCTGGCATAGGGACTGGGAGCACTCGGAGCTGGAAGGAGGCTGGCTTAAGACTGGTGAGAGTGACCTTCACATCGAACTGTGGGGACACCTGTGGGGTGGCTGGGGTGGGCAGCACTGCGTGGCTGTGACTGGTCTGTGACAGGGGTGTCCTGTGCCACACGGTCACCGATGATGGGAGGGCACATGGGGAGGGGCCATGGCAAGGCCAGTGCACACCCCGGGGGCAGATCCATCCCCATCCAGCAGCATGGGCCAGCTAGACCACAGGCTTGTCAAAGCTGTGGCTGCCCACACCTGGAAAGTGTCCAAGGCTTGTGGAAGGTGTCCCTGCCCATGGCAACTGGAATGAGATGATCCATGCGGTCCCTTCCAACCCAACCCATTCCATGATTCTGTGGTCAGTGGCACTGAGAGGTGAGCTCCAGGTTCCAGCCCAGGTTTGTGACAGTGGCTGCAGGACACATGAATCCCCAAAGCCCTTGAGATGTGCCCATCAGGCCTCTCCTGGCAGCTGGAGGCTCAGGCTCTCCTCTGCACCAACAAATGTCACTTCTCATCTGAGAAACATGAGAGGAGCTGCAGCCAGAACCTACAAAGGGGTAGCAGAACCTCCCAGTGAATTCCAGTTTGCCATCCACTCTGGAGCTGTGCCTGGAATTGGTTATGGATACAAAAGGCAGAGCTGGAGGTTACTGGGGAGCTGCACAAGCTTTCCTTTAGACCCCTCTAGCAGAGGATCATGCGGTGCCACCGATTCCGATCAAACAGGACCATTTGATGTGTGGGCTGCAGCAGCTCCTGTGGCAGCAGCAGCCTGCATGGACAGAGCTGGTACCTCTCCTCCCTTCCTGGCTACAAGCCCAGGTAAGGCACTCCTGGCCTCTTGCTGTGACCAGGTTTTGAGGACAGATGCTGCTGCAGCAGCTCGCCTATGGTAGTTCCAGCATGGCAAGCACTCCCCAATCCAGGGCCAACCCCTCTGGCACCCGCAGTATGCTCCACCACATTCCCTGTTCTCAAATAACACGAGCATGACACTTTGGCTGCTACTTTTTAATGGCTCCTGGCCACGGCAGGGGCGGGGACACAATGCCACCTCTGTCCCACGGTGCTGCTGGAGCAGGGCCCGGCCATCACAGCTTCAGCTCGTGGGGCATGGGCTCCCCTCGCAGCCCAGCCAGCAGGTTGTTGGCTGCCAGCACTGCCATGGTGCTCCTCGTGGCGTATGTGGCACTCCCGATGTGTGGCAGGATCACTGCAGGGACAGGGAAGGACACTGCTCACCTCTCACCTTCACACTGCCCAACATCCCCTTTCAGGGCTGTCAGGTACAGTGTCCATGTAGGTGTTATTTGTGTATTAATAAATATGTGATATTGCTGTTACAAGTAATGTATTCAATAAATACATGTGTATGAGGTATGTCCTGCCTGCTCTTGTTTCAGAGCTCTTAAATCCCCATGTCCTGCAAATATTTCCAGAAAGTCCCTGCTCTTATCACTCCTCACACTGTCTACTTTGAGAAATAATGCACACAAATAAAAAATGACTTAGCAAAAAGTTAAAACAACAGCTACAGGTTTGTATTTCAGAAACAGATACTCAGTCACAAGCATTTCCAAATTTTCATGGATGTCCCTATGGTTTCTTTTTGGAAGATACTTTTCCTACTCCAGAAACCCCCTCCCCCTGGATGCCATCCTGTGTTACACTGGCCAAGCACGCTCCTTCCTAGCCACCCTTCCTCACCTGCATCATCCTCCTCCAGAGAAGACAGGTCTCAGTCCTGGATCTGCACCTGCCCACCTTCCCAATGCCTGGAACTATCCTGGAACAGGCCGCCCATGCTCACGGCAGCTGGGCCAGCCCAGCAGCCCTCCCAAGACCAAGACTCCTCCAGGCAAACTCAGCAGCCCACTTTTAGCCAGTGGGAAACTTTTCTAGCACAGTATGTGTCCAGGAGCCCACAGAATACCTGAGCTGGACAGAGTCTGAGCTGGAAATTGGTTTCTCATTCATGCACCTGCTGATACCAGACCCTCCATGAATTTCACACATTGAATGAAGAACCATCATGAAGGTGCTAAAACTGAGCTTGTCTCAATGGCTTTGTGGAAAATTAAAACAGCTCCCACACTTGTTTGACATCACGTTGATGAGCTTTTACCCCACGCAGCTCCCTGCATTGTACAGTAGCCCACCTAAATACACCTGATTTGCCTGTCCTGTGCTCTGGTGCCCAGTGCCACCAGTAGACTAATGGGGACCAGGGGTCCCTGTCACACCTGTCACTGGGCCCCCAAGGCAGCACCTGCTGGAGGAGGGGTCTGGCCACTCCCCCAGACACTCACCGCAGTTCTTGAGGGACAGCAGGGGGTGGTCAGTAGGTAGTGGCTCCGGTGTGGTGACATCCAGGCCGGCGGCTGCGATCTGGCCATTGGCCAATGCATTGTACAGGTCCTCCTGGTTCACCACAGACCCCCTGCAAACGTGAGGGGTCAGAGGCTGGTGTCACTGCTGAGGGATCCCATAGGCTCCCAGGGGCACACAGGCAGTGGGTCCCCTGGGCTGCCTAAGCAGACGTCAGACCCTCTCTGGATGTGCCTGAACCTCCCAGCAGTGAGCTGCTCCTGCTTCAGCTGCTCACAGTAGTGGGAAGAGCTGGGTGCTCCCTGAATAAATTATCTTGCCTTTGGCTCAGTCCCAAGGGGCCTTGGGCAAATGTTCCCAGTGGCTGCAGCCATGAAGGCTGTATGTGCTGTCTGGACTCACTGCCCAGCAGATCCCCCTACACTCACAGCGTGGAAGGGCAACAGCCACTCTCCCAGGCACGGGTCTGGGCTGCCAGTACCTGCTTGTGTTGACGAACACAGAAGTCTTCTTCATTCTGCCAAAGAAGTCCTTGTTGCACATCCCCTGGGTGGCTGGTGTCAGGGCACAAGTCACCACTACAAAGTCCGACTCCTCGGCCAGCCTCATGAGCGGGACTGAGGGAATAAACAGGGAAACATCCCACTGCAGCCAACATCTTCCCTCAGCAGAACTCCAGGGACACCTGCAGGCCCTCCTGTCCTCCCAGCAGGACACCTCGGTACTCAGGCCATGAGGACAGTCCACAAGACCCTCCCCTCCTCCTAGGAGCAGCTGTCATATTTTGCCTCTGTTCACTGTGTCCAACTTCCTTGTGGAATGAAACTGTCAGAAAATCACCAATGCACGGACACAGGGAAGGGGAACAGTAGCAGGATCAGCTGCAGCCTGGAATTCTCACAGTGGTCTGATGAACCCCTTGCATGTCCAGCCTTCACCTGGCTTGGAGGAGGCAGGGTCCTCCCTTCCCTGTCACCTCCCAACTGCCTTGTGGGCCATGTCTGGGACATGGCACTCCCTCCCCTGCTGCCCTGTCACACTGGGTATGCCCAGGAGCCCTCATATCCCCCAGCTTGTGCCCTCCCTCCACTGGCCCACCCTGCAGGTGACAAACCCTGTGAGTTACCCCTCTGGAGCTGTCCCAGCCATGGTGCTCCATGACTGATGACTCACACCACCCCTGCCCTGGTGCCGTCCTTACCAAACTCAGCCCCAAACTCTGCCGCACTCTCCGGTTTTGGGCCACTGCCAGTGTACAGAAACTTTCTGACCCCAAATGGCTTCAGGCGCCGGGCAACTGCCTGTCCTGAGGGAGGGAGAAAGGTGTTGGGCTGCTGTGGCTCCACAACCCGTGGGGACCAGCATGTGAAGCCACTGAAGGGCTGCTGCAGTGGGATCACTCCTTCCTGACTGTGGGGTGGGGTTGGAGATGTTCTGCTGTGGAAAGGGGCCCATGGACACTGACCTCATGACTACCCTTGGGAGCACACTGCCCTGGGGAGCAAGGACAGGAATGGCTGCCTGCTGGCAAAGTCCACAGCTGGATGGAGTGTCATGTGGACTTTGCCATTGCATTTGTTTGACTGAGGACCAGGAGGAAGTACAGATTGCTGTAGGGATTGGAGGTGGTGGAAGCACATAAACACCTGAGGCTTTAAGGCTGAGGCTGACGAGCCAGTAGAGCTGCTGGGAGAGGCTCTGCACAGCTCCCCTCACTGCGCTCATGGGGTTTAAACAGGCGAGCATCAGGCCACCACCTTGGCTGAGTCACAGAGCCTCAGAACAGCCTGGGTTGGAAAAGACTGCAAAGGCCATCTCATTCCAACCCTCCCACTCCCAGCAGGGGCACCTTCCAGTAGCCCAGGCTGAAGGTGAGGCTCCAAACCCACCCTGTCACTGCTGGAGAACAGAAGTCTGCTCTCTGAACTGCACTTACCTATCCTGCCCAGCCCGATGATGCCCACGGTGCTGTCAGACAGGCCATATCCACACATCCACAGGGGCTTCCACGTTGTCCAGCCGCCACTGGCAGAGAGAGCGGGACAGGGACAGGTGCCATGGAAAGCTGTTCAGAGCCCAGCCCAGGTGCTCGCCCTGAGCCGCAGCAAAGCCTGGCCTTGGCCTCCATCAGCAGACCATGTGGCACAGCTCTGGGGCCACCCACAGCGGGCACTCACCTCTTCACCTGCTCGGCCGCCTCGGGCAGCCGGCGGCACGCCGACAGCAGCAGGGCCACGGACAGCTCCGCGGTGGCGTCAGTCAGAACGTCGGGGGTGTACCCCACACGGATCCCCCTGCCAGGCCAGACCGGGCTCTGGGGCAGCCCTGGGCTGCTCCCTGGCATCCCTGGGCTGGCTGCCAGCACTGTGCCTGTCCCAGGTACCCAGGGACATCCCTTTGGCTCTCAGCCCTCCTGGCACATCCTTTCCCCAGACAGTCCTTGCTCAGCCCAGCACCTAAACACTTCTCCAGCCCTGATGCTGTTGGGGTGACCCCAGCCATGACTGAGCAATAGAGGGATGCAGGTAGCTGACCCCACCCAACTCCATGCTCTGTGAAAGCCCACCTGCTAAAAGGGACCAGTGGGATGTGGGGTGTGTCGGGGGAAGGAGTCCAGAACTAGGAAGACAGTGCAGGGGGGTGCAGAGCATGGGGGAGGGAACGAATCATGGCGGGTCAGAGCAGGAGGTGTCCGAGCAGGCGGGGGACAGAGCAGGGGAGGAGAGGGGCAGCGTTACCGCTTCTTGATCTCGTCCAGGGCGAGGTGGTCGAAGCCCACGGACAAAGTGCTGATGACCTTCAGGTCGGGCCCTGTAAGACACGACCGGCGCTG